>MNCI01024877.1:139443-177600 GCA_015680685.1 Gnetum montanum
ATTGCACTATGATCTATATGTATATATACTTTATATCCCAATACATAGTGTCTAAACTTTTCTAGTGCAAACACTACAACCATTAATTCTTTCTCTATGGTAGTGTAGTTAAGTTGTGCACTAGTGATACTTCTACTTGCATAATGGATGTAATAAGGATGCTTCTAGTCATCTAACTATGTAAATATGGCTCCTAAAGCATAGTTGGATGCGTCAGTCATGATATGGAATGGTTTGAACCAATCAAGAGCTTGTAGAATGGGTGTTTCTACTAGCTTCTGTTTCAAATTTTGGAAAGCTAATTCGCATTCCCTGGTCTAGTCAAAAGGTATGTCCTTTTTTGTTAATTCCACTAATGGTTTGAAAACCTTTGAAAATTTCTCAATAAATCTCCTATAGTAGCCAGTATGTCCAAGGAATGACCGAATATCTCTGACAGTTTTCGGTCGACAAGTAATTCCTTGGACAATTTTAATTTTCTCAAGGTCTACCTCTATCCCTGTGTGTGAGATTTTGTGCCCTAGTACTATGCCTTCTTAGATCATCAAATGGCTTTTCTACCAGTTGAGCCTAAAATTGGTTTCTACACATCTTTTTAACACTTGCTCCAACTGGTCCAAGGCTTGATTAAAGTTTTCTCCATAAGTGGAGAAGTCATCCATAAAGACCACCACACCATTTCCTATCTACTATTAAAATATGCTTAGAACTAGTCGTTGAAATGTTACATGGGCATTACACAAGCCAAATGGCATCTGTTTGTATGCGAAAATTCCCCAAGGACTAGTGAACGTAGTCTTGGCTTGGTCTTCTGGGGCTATTTGTATTTGGTTATATCCGCTATATCCATCTAGAAAACTGTAATAGCGATGCCCTACGATGGTGTCTAAGATTTGGTTGAAAAATAGCAATAGAAAGTAATCTTTGAATGTTGCCATATTTAGTAGCCTAAAATCTATGCACACCATCCATTTACCTTTCTTTTTAGGCATAATAACTAAAGGGCTAACCCATTCGCTATCAGCAATGTGGTATATGAACCCAGCCTTGAGAAGCTGTTCGATTTCTTCCTTAACCACTTACTTCAGCTTAGGGTTCAATCACCTCTATGGTTGTCTTTGAGGCTTCATGGAGGGGTCAGTGTAAATTCTATGTTGGCATATCCTAGGATCTATTCTAGTTAATTCGAGATATGACCAAGTGAAGGCTTTCAACCATTTATTTATTACCTTTAGCAGTTCTTCTTTCTGTTGAGGAGCAAGCTTAGCATTAATAATTACTGACTTTCCATTTTTAAGGAACGTATATTCCATACCGGTGGGCAATGGTTTCAGCTCAAGGGGCTTCTGCTTAAATTTCTCAGGGATTTCCAACTTCCCCCAGTTGATATTTTCAAGGTTAAGACTTGGAAGTTGGTGGTGGACTTGCTCTAATGCATCTATGCTATCGATCTAAGCATAAGTCAAACCCTCAATTGGTTCCATGCATATGAGTGAACTGCTTTCTTGATCAGCAGTCAACCACTAGGTGTCTTCCTATCGTGTGGTTGCTGCATACAGGAATCTTTGTATGTTACTCACTTGTGCACACTAATTGCATGTAGGCAATGCTAAACTTTGCACAAACCATGACCTCTGCATGCAATTACACTTGGTGTCACTGTATGCAATGCATGGAACTTTCTTCTTCTTGATCTTTTCGAATGTATTTTCCTTTATTATTTCTAGGGAAAGATCATGGATTCCTAGGTGTGCATCGATGGTGCTTAGCCATGCTCTTCCCATTATGATTGGGAAGTCCCCCTTACCATTGTTTACCTAAATCCTTAGGAAGTTAGCTAGGTATGACCACCCACAAATAGTGGTAACAATGTCTTCCAATGGTACAGTGATGGACTAGTCAGCCAACACTAGATGGATGTTGCTCTTTTTCAATGGAGGCAGGTTCTAGGCCTTGTACATTTCTTGAGAAATCAAGTTGACACTGGAACCTAAATCCAAAATAGCCTTGCACGGTGCATTTCCAACGATTTGGAAGTATATCAGAGGACTCCCAGGATCAGAGAATTTCCTGGAAAGGTGGCCAGCTTTGATCCAATTGGTAACAGCATGTGATAGCATGACCGTATGTGTTGAGTGTGGTGGTTGAGTTGAAGGAGGCTCCAAAGTTTTGATTGATACTGAGGTGTCTAAAGAATCAGCCACTTGTGATTGCAAGGGCTTGGTTGGACTGTTGGTTCTAAAGAAAAGTCTTTTTTTCATGTGGTTGTTGGAACCAATAGTAGGTTGAGAGTTAACAACCCTCATGGTGTTACGTTGCTACAGCTGGGTAGGGATTTCACCTTACATCGCGGGAGCATGCGGTAGTGGAGCTATTGGTGGAAGAGATGCGGCTGGATGAGAAGGATAATATGCTTGCAAAATATCACCTCTAGAAGAGGGAGTCCCATAATACTCATAGGCTTGGTAGTGAGGTTGAGGAGTGACATGACTAGTAGAGTCACATGAGAAGATTGGCTGCTGCACGTAATATTCATATGGGTCAGGTTGTCGAGAAGGATAATGTTGCCTTGGTGGTGGCATTCCCCATGATTGTGGGTGCTGCCACTATTGATATTGCTTAATTGATTGTGGTGGAGTTCCACTCAAATAATATGTTAAGGGTTGGTGGAACTACCTTGGGTTATCTTGAGGATAAGGTAACCTTTGGGGTGTTTGCCTTTTGTTTAATCGTGGGTTGAGTGCATACATCACAGACTCCTACAAATGTGAGATTACATAGCAACATCCCTTAGGATGGTCACATTGACATATCTCACATCCACTATCATTGTCTGTTTCCAAATCCACAACCTCTTCAATGATGGCAACTTTGCCCTTACCCTTGCTACGTGCATGTTCAGCCTCTTTCTTTTTTCTTTTCTCACTACCTTGCTCTCTAGACTCCTCTACTATTTAAAGAATAGTTTGAAAGATATTGTTTAGGGAATCCCACATTTGGTCTACCTTTTCCAAAACTTCTGATATCATCTTTTGGATAGGCAAAGTTTTCCTATTCACCATCTCTTCAAGTGGTGACACTTCTTCATCCTCAAAAAATCTTACTCCACTCTTTTGAAGGGAAGGATCTCAGTTATACTCTTCTACACTTTCTCTCTTCCATAGCTCACCTTCTTCCTTAGCAACTTGCTCCAATAGTCTTTGAATTTGATGGGACCTAAGCTCGGATAGTCTCCCTTAGGCATAAGTCCCAAGGGTTCTTCTCATTTCATGCCTAAGCCCATCCATGAGATCGCATAGTTGATCCCTTTGGGAACAACCATGGCTAGGATAACAATGTAACAATGCATAGTATCGGCTCATGGCAACATCCAAGGGTTCATGTCCTCCTTGTTTCCATCCTTGGATTTGCTTTCGCAAGTTAGACACTCGAGAGTACATTTGGTACTTGTCATTAAATAGTTTTAACATAGTACTTCACCTATGAATGGATTCCAATTCTAAAGACTGGTACTATCTTTCCACTTCTTTAACTAATATCCATGGAAACAACTTAAGTTTTTTCCATTTGTTCTCTATGTTCTATAAGGCACACACATCATGGAATTCTTGTAAATGATTCTGAGGATCAGCGTTGTATCCCCCTTCAAATCATGGGATGTTGTTCATATCTAATCTCTTGATCCTACTATCTTTTTGATGCCTTGTTGGAATTCTAACAGCCTCAATTATGTCCAACATACTTCAAGTAGTGAGGAGGGATTCATTATGATCATCTCGTCCATGGCGTCTATGATGCCTACATTGTTCCCTACTCTCCCTTCTTCTATGTCATGACTCTCTAGGGTGCCCTCCTCCCCTTTCCTAGTTGTTTCGTCTATGACTTCCACTTTTCCTACCTTTATCGCCATGGTCTTTTTCTTTATGACTGTGTCTGGATATTGAACAAGAGGGTGAAGTAGATGATGAAGGTGAAGAAGAAGGAGAACCATCACCATGATAGTGTCTGCTACCTTCTCTTCTGCAGTCTCAGCCCCGATCACGATTGCGATCAAAATGTCAACCTTTATCATGAGTTTGTGTCCCTTTTTTAGATCCTTTATGCCCATGGGTATTAGAACCTAGGTTATGAATAGTGGAATGAAGGTTCTGGTACACAACCCCTTGGCCAAAGTTAAGGGGAGGAACATCATTGTGTGGGCGACTGCCTAAGGTAGGTTCACCATCCTTATTTTTGCTTAAGACATGTGGGACATCCTAGGATCACTTATCCTTCAAAGACTTATGATTTCTCTCCTGTTGCAAGTTCCTTTAACATTGTGCCTCTATGAGATGATATTCTCTTGAGTTATGGTCTTGCACAATGTATTCTACGTGTAAGTGTTACATGCCAATTTGTGTGAGAGCAGGAAGAAGCATGCTCAGGACTAAATGATCGGGAGGTAACACTATGTTACCTTCTAAGTCTTGCCAATGTAGTTGTTCATCTTGGTGGAGGATAAAGGTGAAGTCTAGTATATATTCATTAGGATGAATATATACCATTCAAACTTGTTGAGGGACTAGCGGATCAACGTCATGTGTATTACATTGCCGACTGTTTCTTATTTCAAACCTAGGTGGTGAGGCACTTTCATACGAAGAAGGAGACATACTTTTCTGTTTAGTGTGCAATGTATTCTTGTTTATTATTTTCTCAACCAACCCTAAGGGTTCGTTCCAACGATGTGAATGATTTCCTATGTTCTAGTTCATGCACAAACAACTAAGTCCCTGGCAACAGTGCTAATGATGAGTGGCGAGGTACCCCTACACTCAACCATACAAATATGAGTGTTTCATGCACAATCCGATCGAATTCCAAGGACTAAGTGCTTATGCACCCTTGTGGAACAAGGATGGGTTGGTTGATCATTGTCTTCCCAAGCTTACCTGTATGTCATGATTGTATGGTTAAGTAGGCTTGAGGCATATGATTTTTATAACTTTTATGTTTTTATGTCCTGCGCTAGTACGAAAGGAGAGAGGTAACTAAGTGACTAATTTAACTTAACTAATCATTAACTAAGTTCTAACTAATCCTAACACCAGCATCCATTCCCTCTTGTTGTACACATCCTGAACCAATGCAACACTACTAGGATTACCAAATGCTAATCATTACTAGGTTACTAAGCATTACATGCATGCTCCAAGTGGTCGTGCTTGTGTAATTTAACGATTTTCTTAACTGATCAAAATGAATTGTTGTGCTAATAACAGAAATGTAAAGTGCATAAAATAAAATAAATGCATATGAAAATAAAATAAAATAAATGCGTAAGAAAACAAATCTCAAGTGCTGCAAGGATGAATCGAAGAGCTCATCTTTATTGTTGTACACAAGGTGTGCTCAGGTACACAATGCCCAAATAAAGATCTATCCACACTTAGACCTCCTACTACAGGCACTTGGAAAATACTCTAACTTTCAAACAAACTACCAGAGTTTCACTATTTGACTGCTAAAAGAATTCCTTCCAATTGTGGGCCTAGGCATTGTATTTATAGGCTTGGGAGCAACTACTCTAATAATTAGAGTAACCATTCTAATAATTAGAATAACTACTAAAGTAATTGCTAGAGTAACCACTCTAATAATTAGAATAAACTGTTAGAGCAACTGCTCTAATAATTAGAATATCTGCTAGAGTAACCGCTAGAGTAACCACTCTCATCAGGTAATAAATCACATTCACATAATAACATTTAGGTATTTTCATCTTCACCTTTAACTCATCAAAAAGAAAATTTGTATGTACTCTTTTAATATCTTTTCAAAGTTTAATAGTAAGTCTAGGTCCCCAAACAACACACCCATATAATATAGTAGAATAGTTGATAGCTTAAAAATTTTGTTTTTTACCCTTCCAAGCCTAAAAACCTAAATCCTTACACTTGTTTTTGAAAATATATAGAACCTTGAAACCTCCTGCTATTTTCTCTTTGATGTACTCCTAGAATCTACTATTTTCACATTGGTACCTCAAAAATGAAAGTTATAAGAATTATTTCTTGTACCCTAGATCATCAATTTGGTTTCATCTACATTCACTTGAAGACTAGATGAATGATAATAATTTTCAAAAATTTGAAACATATTTTGCATACCTTCTCCAGTAGTGAAGATCAAGATAGCATCATTTGCATATAAAAGAAGATTCACTACTTGGAATCCAATTTTGATAGCATGACTGATGAGTGGCAAGGTACCCCCTACACTTAACCATATGAATACAATCATGTACGCATGATCTGGCCGAACTCCGCAGACAGACTAGTTGTGGTATCTAGATAGTTACACATTGATCATAGTTCGTTGTCTTCCCACCTAGACTAGTATTTGTTTTATCACGTATGGTTTAGTCTAGAGTGAGGTGAATGATGGGATCTTAAACTAATGCTACTCCTAGAGATGATGGGGAACAATCTTAATTAAGCTAATGGACAATGGAAAATGAAATCAATGCTAACTCTAAGTGCAATGAGCATCCATCCTTAATCATCCATATGCATCTTGGATCTCATGTACTACCTCTGGGATTACCAAGTGTACATTACTTGAGCACTTCTAGATATGCTATTGGGTTACCAAGTAGTTACACTTAAATGTTCATGATTAATTCGTACTCATTTCGTGTTAATCAACAGGAAGTGTAAATGAAAATAAAGAAAATGTGAACTAAAAAGATAACAATTAATAATTAACAATTAAAGTAATTAAAAGCTAGGTGAATGCTACAATGATGGAGTAATCTCAATCTTTATTACTGATCAGGTGTGTGTCCAAGTACGTCACACTCGAAAAAATGTTCCATACAATTACAATCATCACATTGGGCGCATGCACTAGGGAAAGAACTAAAATTAACTAAAAACTAACAAAAAGACTCTACCCTTAGACTTACCAACTACTACCCCCTTCCTGTGCACCCGAATGTTGTATTTATAGGCCCACACAAGAATCACAATATCGTGTATTCGATATCATTATCTAGGCTGAGATATCAGGTACCTGATATCATGTACCTGATATTGGGGCCTGGCAAACTGTGATTCATCATACCCCCACGACTGAATGACAACTTATTCTCGAGTCAAACAANGACATAGACACAAAATAGAAAACTTGTGGAACTTATGTAGTTCCTAGTGGTGGTGGCTTCTCCATGGGTATCTTTCCTTTGTCTTGTGCTCTAGGCTTCTAAAATTGATACCTTTGAAGAAGTGCCTAAAGTTTCTCCTCTTCTATCTGAGGATCATGAGCCATCCATGTTGATGTTCCAATGTTTAATGGAGTTAGCACTTCCCACGAACATGGCAACTACGGGAACACTTGATTAGCCTTGACATACCATGTCGCAAATAGCCATCATTCCTCTTCATAGGCTTTGGCCTTGACCTCTCCACCTTTTGCTTGGCCAAATTGTGCAGTGATAGGAGTTTCCTAATGGATGCTAAATGATTATGTCTCCTACTTTACATGTTCTACATGAGGTCCTTGGCCTTTCCCTCCTCTCGGGTGTTTAACTATACCTTGAGAAGGTCCTCCTTGTTGTCCTCTTTTAGGGGCCATCTGTAATCACACAAGGACCGAATCGTAGAAGGGACTGTAAAGATCGGGACATGAGGTAACTGACCTTGGGCATAATGAATCTTGAGCGTAGGGCATGATTAATGTGTCATTAGCCTGTTGCTCCAAGATTAAGACCAAGTCCATGCCTCTGATCAATAACATCACATTATTTCATCCAATGATGGATAACCATAAGAGCACCATGATAGCAAGGCATACAATTACTTGGCATTTTTTCCAAGGGAGTAGTGAGTTGAAATTTCTTTGCAACACATTCTTCTTTGGTCTTATCTTTGATGTTTTCTTTTCTTTTCTTCTTTTCTTCTTCTAGCCGCTTTGGCACTTCAAGCATGGATGCATGTCTTTCCATTGGAACCCCTAGAATAGCATTGAGGTTCTTTATTGAGTTCCTTTATTACTCTTACTCCTATTTTTTAGATCTACAAGGACTTAGTTTAACTAGGCTGCATGATAGCACCTACAGATGTCACCAAAGAGAATCCACAAGTTCCCTTGATGTCATACCCTGATCATTCCCTCTTAGTCCATCATTCTTCACTCTAGGCATAATGAGCACAAAATTACTTTAAGTTTTAATGATGACAAGAATATCATCGTACCCAAAGCAAAACCTCTTATTAATAGAATGGATGGGTGGACATTGTGAGCTCGCTATCCAAATAATTAGTCACCTGAGACTTGATAGCATAGAACAACACCTCAACCAACAAGTCACATGAGTATTTTATTCACCAATGAGATTACCCTTAAAAAGATAAAACAAAAAATTTAAAATGAAAAATTGGAAAACAAAATATTGTAGAATCAAAGAAAAGGAAAAACATTTACTAATTTTGCTTGTTAAAATGGAGGATATCCCCCATCACTAAACTTTTGAGCATGGCTAGAATTAAAAAATGGAAAATGTGGATCCATGCATGTGGGAAATATTGGAGTCTAGTCATATCCAAACCACTAGGTATCTTTTGATGTGGTGGCTGGAATGTACCCAACTTAGGGTTCACACACTTGATTAAAGTTGGCATAGTGGGGCAAATTATAAGATGTGGTCACGTGATAAGGAGTTGATCCACTATGGCACCCGTGACTATAAGATGGTATGCAAGGATCAATATGTCTCTCTACGTGGTTATATTCATTGGGCCGCATGGTTGTTGAAGTGTTGATTGGTGGCCCTAATAAGGTAATAGGAGGCATTGAGTTCGAGGAAGAAGATGCATCACAGTGCTAAACTTCTGCTGAGTTGGTGGATGCAATGGTTTCAGAACCATGCTGTCTCTTTCTATGGTCATGCCTAAAGAAGGGATGCTTTCGACGTTGTGGAGGACCTCCACTGCTATTGATAGTAGCAGCACAAGTAACATTTGTGGGTTGGTGTTGTGGTGCAAAACCTTCTGGCACAACTGGTGGCAATGTAGAAGGAGGTGAATGATGAGAATATTAAGGGCAAGGAGAAGTGCAAAGAACATGAGGTGGTGATCTTGTTGGAGAGGACATGGGTTGATAGTACTCAAGAGAATGATAACAATGAGGTGAAGTAGAGGATGCTGATCCAGTTGGGGAAGTAGGATGCTAAACATAATAAGCACTTGGGATCATATGGTATGAAGGGTGTGACCTGTTTGACAATGGCCTCCCCCACGACTGGGGGTTTTGCCACTGTAGTTGAACACAGTATTTTTGTACAAAATCTAGATATAAAATTCCTCCCCAATGCTCATGTAAATGTGACAAGATTAGGCATTAGCCTTTGGGGTGATCGTACAGGAAAACGTCACATTGATACATATGATTTGTAGTTGAGCTCCTATCCTTATTTCCTTCAACCCTTCTTTCCGATTATCAAGTGGTGTTTGGTCCTATTTCTTAGTTTAGCATGGTTCCACCTCTAATAATGTTGGCATATTCTCCACATTTTTCATGTACCCATTCCATCATCTTATTGATCTTTGCCTTAATTTCATCTAGTGATTGTAGTATTAGCAAAGATGGAGATTCCACCTCCTTAGGGTGAGTTGATTTCTTCTCTTCATGACCATGGACCTTTACTGTTTTGAGATTTTGGTCCTATTGGGATCTTTCAACATTCTCCCATTTAGCTATTTCTCCTTCTTCTTTTGCTACCCACTAAATAAGCTCTTGGAACTGATGGGTTCGTAGTTCATATAGTTGACGTGGGGCATACATCCCTAAGGTCTCCCTTGTTTCATTACGAAGCCCATCCATGATGTGATACATTAGCCTTTCCTCGGAGAACCCATGGCCTGGGAAATTATTTAACAATGAATAGTATCTTTCTAAGGCCATGTCCAAGGGTTCATGTTGCTCTTGTTTCCACTCTTGGATTTGTCTCCTCAAGGTTGACACTCTTGCATAGGTTTGATATCTTTCAATGAAGAGTTCTACCATTGTTGACCAACTACGAATTGATTTTGGCTTTAATGACTTGTACCATACTTTTGCTTGGCCAACGAGTGTCATAGGAAAGAGCTTAAGTTTTTTCCATCCATTATCAATATTGTTCCATGCACAGGCATCATAGAAGGCTTGTAAATGATGTTGCTGATCTAAATCATAGCCTCCTAAAAACTTGGGAAAGTTATTTACATCAAGCCTGGGTAGACAGCTTTCCTTATGATGTCTGCGGGATATTTGAATAGCTTTTTGTATATGCATTAGGCTCTTAGTGGCCAACAGGGGTTGATCATCACTAAGTAGGTTATGATTTGGTGAGCTGGGATGATATTGTCTTTGCTCATGTTGGCGTTCCTGACTTTGCTCGTGGGTTCGATTTTTATTTCTATGCCAACCCCTTAAGAGATAGTCATCAATGTCACGACCTGATGTCAAAGGAGTAGAGGAAGAGAAAGAATTGAAAGACTCATCATGACTTTTGTAAGTCTCCCAGTCATCCCTAGATAAATTCCTATTAACCATTGAGAAGGTCCTAGGCCTTATGGGCCCCCTCATTCTATGGGATGTCCCATCCTCACTAGAGGTGTCAGAGTTGGATAACAAGAGTCCTTGAGTACTGTTGGGGTGTTCATGAACATAGGAGATCCCTGCATAAGATTGAGCACTCCAAACTTCGTCTTCATCATCATATATTTTGTTAGTTCTCCAATGAATTACCTCGCTAGTTGTTATCATATTCTTGTGAGAGAGACATTGTTGTGTATGACTTATTTGTAATTACTTTCTTTCTAAAAGATATATCATTAAGGCTTCGATATAGCAATCTTGGATGATGTAACTAATCTAAATAACTAGCACCGTCCCCAGCAACGGTGCCAATGATGAGTGGCAAGGTACCCCTACACTCAACCATACGAATACGAGCATGTACGCACGATCTAGTCGAACTCCGCAGATGGACTAGTTGTGGTATCTAGATAGTTACACGTTGATCGTAGTTCGTTGTCTTCCCACCTAGACTAGTATTTGTTTTGTCACATATGGTTTGGTCCAGAGTGAGGTAAATGATGGGATCTTAAACTAATGCTACTCCTAGAGGTGATGGGGAACAATATTAATTAAGCTAATGGACAATGGAAAATGAAATCTATGGTAACTCTAAGTGCGATGAGCATCCGTCCTTAATCATTCGTATGCATCTTAAACCTTGTGTACTACCTCTGGGATTACCAAGCGCACATTACTTGAGCACTCCTAGATACGCTACTGGGTTACCAAGTAGTTACACTTAAATGTTCATGATTGAGTCATACTCATTCCACGGTAATCAACAAGAAGTGTAAATGAAAATAAAGAAAATGTGAACTAAAAAGACAACAATAAATAATTAACAATTACAGTAATTAAAAGTTAGGTGAATGCTGCAATGATGGAGTAATCTTGATATTTATTGCCGATCATGTGCGTGTCCAAGTACGTCACACTCAAACAAAGGTTCCATACAATTACAATCATCACATTGCGGGCATGCACTAGGGAAAGAACTAAAATTAACTGAAAACTGACAAAAAGACTCTACCCTTAGACTTACCAACTACTACCCCCTTCTTGTGCGCACGAATGTTGTATTTATAGGCCTACATAAGAATCACAATATTGTGTATTTGATATCATTATCCAGGCTAAGATATCGGGTACACAATATCACGTACCCGCTATCAGGGCCTGGCAAACCGTGATTCATCAATGACTATCTTGTTTATTGCATAACGCTTCCTGCATTTCATCAATAAAGATGCCAATGAGAGTTGGAGAAAGTGGATAACCTTGCTTAACTCTAATTTTGCTTTGGAATTAATTTTTTTCTCTAAATTGCTATCTATAATTTCAATAATTACTTCCTTGTACAATCTTTGAGTTGTAATCAAATCTAAAGAGAGGCCAATTTTATGCAAGTGCAATCATAGTTTTGTATGGATCATAAATCATATGCTTTTGCAAAATAAATAAAATAAAGAAAAACATTTTTTAGGCATTTTTACAAACTCCATGCAATGTCTAAGAGTAACTAAGTAATCAATAGTGGAGTGGATTTTTTATTTTTTTATTTTTTATTTTTTTTTGAAACCTACTTGACATCTTGCCTAACCTAGTTACCTTCAACCTAAGAACTGATTCTCTTTTCTAGCAGTGTCCACCAACTTAGCAAAAATATTACTCACAATGATCATACAATAATTGTTCAAATTATTTTTATTCCCTTTTTATATAACAAAATAGCTTTACTAGTTTTTGAATGTTGATTTAATCCTTGCTCCATTACAAAATTTAATTTGTACTAAATTTCTCTATGAATAGAAAATCCTACCTGCTTTAATAATTATTCATTTAAACCATCTAAATCTATAGCTTTGCCACATGATAGCTTTTTAATATGTTCTATGACAAGAGAGGATGCATAAATTATTTGTTGTGTTTCAAGTTAATTAAAGGCAATTTAAAATGTTTGGGGTGGTTGAGGTATCAAACCACAAAAAAAATTATTAATGATAAACAAAACAAATTAAGAGTATATCACATGCTTAATCATTGAATAGGATGCCCCAAAAACAACATGGAAAAAAATAACTTTCCAATTTTAAAATGTCTACTTAGGTGAACAACCAAATAGTATATGGTTTGAAAAAACTAGAGAAGAAAATTAATTGTTAGTAGAAAGCATGGTTCCAATCTTAAGAACATTTACATCATTTTGAATATATGTACTTGAACTTAAAATAGCAAATTGATTCAATGTAGCAATAGAAAACTTTGGCAAAAGACCAAATTTTCTAGAAGAGGAAGGTACAAAAGTAAATTCTAACACATAATATTCATCACAATTGACCTTACATCAAGTCTCCTGGCAGTCTTCTAAACCCTGCTTGTCAACAAAATATTTCATCTTTAAGTAGATAGTAATTTTGAAAGTCATCAAGCATACAACCAAATACATGTAACTTGTAAAGCAATTACTAATCCCATGATATGCAAAAGATAAACTGAAAAGTTAATTTGACTAGCCAATACTGACTTATTTATTTTTTATAATTTTTCTATTAACATTTAATAAAAGTCAACTAAAATTTAATTCAAGTTGGCTTTTAATATATTAAGATATATAAAACGCACATAAAAGTATGGTTTATGTTTTGGTTGTTTTTCCAAGATAGATTTGGTAGGATATACTTATGTTGATTTTGGAAAAGATGTTATGTTATCATTGCTCAACTAATTTTCCTATCAACCATAAAAACGATGTGATTTCTTAATGGTGTACAAAAGAGACAATACCATCACTAACTACAAAACTTAAATGGCTACACCAATTGAGGAAAAAGTTCTGGAACATATCTCCATCTTCTATCCGAATCCAAAAGCCATTAAAAATTTAATCTTTCAAAGGAGACCAAACACATTGAAACTAAAATGCATCATATTCATTATGCCTTTGCTCAAGGATTTATTGTATCAATCTACATCAACTAGCAAACAACTTTACCAACATTCATTGTAAAAAATTATTCAAATTTTGTTAAATGACTACATTTGCAACCTATCATAAACCCATGCTTTGTTAAACAAATAGTGTTAAAGAAAGAATTAACTTCATCGTTCATTTTCTTATACATTGACATGTCTTATATATGTTGTTTTCATCATTACCACATATAAAACTATTTACGGGAGAAGATGAGGAACATCCTATTCATAGAGAAATTTGACACATTAAATTCAACAATGGATCAAGGATTTGATTAACATTGGAAAACTAGTAAAGTTATCTTGTTATATTAAAATGGGGATAAAAGTAATTTAAATAATTATTGAATGATCATTGTAAGTAATACTTTCAGTAAGTTGGGAACTCTACTAGAAAAGAGAATCAATTCTTAGGCTAAACTTAACTGGGTTAGGGCAAGGTGTCAAGCAAGGTTTAGACAAAATCATTCAACTATTGATCAATTAGTTATTCTTACACATTGCATAGAGTTTGCAAAAATGCATAATAAAAGACTTTTTATTATTTTATTGATTTTACAAAAGTATATGATTTAGTGGTTCAAAAACATCATTTGAAGTGATAGTAAGGTACTCGTTTCTCAAGTCAAAATCCTGGGTTCAAGCCTAAACACAACTACTCGAAGAGGTTAGGCTTTCACTCATCTACCAACCCTCTGGGTTAATATATGATTCAATGGTTCATGTAAAACTATGATTGTGCTTGCATAAAATTGGCCTCCTTTTAGATTTGATTACAACTCAAAGATTGTATAAAGAAATGATTATTAAAATTATAAACAATTCAAAGAAAAAATTTCAATTCTAGAGCAAAGTTAAAGTTAAGGTCATCCACTTTCTTCAACTCTCTTTAGTATCTTTACTAATGAAATACATGAATAGTTATGCAACAAACAAGATAGTCATGCTATCAAAATTGGATCCCAAGCAACAAATCTTCTTTTATATACAAATTATGCAAACTTAATCTTAAAATTAAAAGTAAGATATGGCTTCAACTCCCTAAAGAGAACACATTTGTAAGTTGTGCAAGTCAAGAATTCTAAAAAATGTAATTTCTGTCCCATGAGACATAATAAAGCTTCAATTTCAATTATAGCGTCCGAAATTTCTTCATGTATTCATGCAAAGCTAAAACTGCTTTAACCTCAAATTTCTTTTAAAAAAATTTTAAAAAGACCCAACCTAACGCTCAAGAGCATTAATATCCCTGTTCTCAATCAAACATTTAAAAACCGTGGAACGCTTAACAAAGAAAATTTCATGTACTAGTGATTATTAACCTAACGATCGTTCAGGTAAAGCTGCGGTGCAGTGCCTCCAACAGGATTAACGTGATTCCTTTTACAGTAAGCGCAATTACTCCTACTAGCGACCACCAAATATTAACAATACACCCAGCTGACCATGAATAAAATTACGAATGATGCTATTACATGATGTTCCAATGGTAAGCGGGTGAAGCCCCTGCTTCACATGGGCCTTTGGAATGTAGGAATGCAATTGCAAGGTATCAATCAAATACGCTGGCATGCCTTAAGTGCAGACACACTCCGATAATGCATGACCAAATGTGAACAAATTGACTGACACTAATTTCTACGTCGAAAACAGTAACAACAATTATTAGTGTCCCCTGAATTAAATCTAGAGGTCGACCACAATCACACTTTGTTGGCTAAACTTACAATGTCATTATGACAGACCAATTCATGTAATTACAGATTCGGCCTAATGAGAGGCTTCGCTTTATGTTTATGGCCCATGCTGTTGACAAGAGCTCGTCGAGTACACACAGAAAACATATTTATTTTCAGCATCCGAAAATGTCGGAGAACATAAGGAAAACTTAGCTGATCCCTAGACGTGAACCTGACAACTTCATTGAACCAAAGGCACATGACCAAGTTTGTCATTGCTGTGTGCTCCCTAACAATAACAGAAGCCTCTGATAACGCTGCATCAAACATAAAACATGTTACTTAAAACTATGTTATTAAAGATCAGAAAAATTACTGGACAAATACATAATAGGTATGAGCATGATGAAGGCGTATGTGCTTAAAAGAGAAATACACCGAATATAATGCCTATAGGACTTACATGCAAGTGGCTAAACATTAGCAAGAAAACACACCCTGGTATCTCTGCATTTTGCAAAATAACTGAATACGTATATATTTCAATGTTTGAAACATTCTCATCATTAAACTGCTTTTTAAAATTAAATAACTACCTCAGCCAGGCTATGACAACCTTAAAAGAACCCCTATTTAAAAACAATTGCATACTTGGAGAAATTATAAGGTGCTTATTTCTTAAGTCATAAGACCAGGCTTAATCCTGGGTGCAACCACTCAAAAGACTTTCACTCACCAACCCTCCTTCCACAACCCCACCTTGGCAGAATGGGGGATGAACCTTTTATGCCATAACAATGTCAATAGCTAAGACATTTTAAACAAGGTAACTAAGATGCTGATGAATGCTTCCCAACTACATTTCAACATCAGTCCAGGAACTGGAATCATGCTTTCTTAAGGATTGTAATAGTGGTGGAGCTGGTGAAGCCGCCAAATTTTTTTAACAAAAGCATTCCAGAATTTAGATTCATTATATGTTGCCTTTAAAAACAATCATGATAAAAAATTATATAATTTTGGTGATGTTCCTTGGCTGATACCCAAAATCAAAAGGGATTGCAACAAGACTTGGAATTTGTTTGATACAAACAATAGTTAATTAAAAAAAAAAAAAACACATAGCATTTTAACAGAATACTCAGGACCATGACTTCGACAACATTTTATGCTCTGTAATTCAATACTATCAGTAAGTACACTTAAGTCATGCTTTTCGATACATCGCAATCTGAATAATAGCTGCATTACAGCCGATGGAAATAAAAGACGTTTAGAGGTTGCACTGAACAGAACTCTACCCATACTTGAGGGTCAGTAACAGCACTAACTTCTTCACGATAAGCTCCAGTATGCTGCTAGGGCGTTTTCGTTAGAGAACTAATTTTGCATATAACAAAAAATACACAAACACCTAGAGGTAATCCATGTATATAGATCTTATACATCCCTTACTACAAGATCATGGGACCGATTCAGGTAAGCACGTGATTTAACAATGGTTAATTGGCTAGTTATTTACCTAACACAAATCGGTATGAATATTTTTAACATGTCCCAAGGTACCAACTGTGGACTCGAACTCGAACTTCCCCGAAGGTAATGGTTAAAAGCGTACCACTCAAACCATTAAGTCAAGGTGTCCTAGACCATTATTACAGTTACTGTAAAATCAACAGGAAACTCAGGTCCTGGCACTAACTGAAATACCTAAAAGACCAAATATTTTAAGTGCCAAGGAAATTTCCGGGATCCAAAATTAATGCTATACAACTTTTAAACTACTAAGTACTTTTATGAGAAACTTGTAAATGTAAAAAACAAATCCACGGCTTCAGTATGTAAAAACCATAAAGAAATTTCTTGTGTGACATACATGATAGTCATCCTCACATCTTACTTTATGCGACTTCATATTGAAATAAAATATCATAAACCACTGCTATAAAAGCTTCATTCCTACACGTGCATAGGTAAAGCTTCCTTACTACTACAATATTTAAAGTTGTAGTCAAGCAATTCAACTGAGTAAGCATATGATAAATAACTGTAGAAGGAAACAATAACACTAATTCAAATACCTTTATGACCATCAAATTTAGGATCTGATGGAAATCCATCAAGTCGATATTGTGCAAGTTGGCGTTCCACTTCCTCAGGCGTTGCTTTGTGTTTTCTCACAATTGCAATACCTTCATCATAAACACAACTGCGAGCTCCATGTTCTGAAATTGCTATAACTGAGTTTGTACGCCAAAGTAGCGCTTCAAATACAGCAATCGGATCCCTACGAAACTGAGATTTAGAATCAACCCATATAGAATATTGTGCATGCGGAAAAAGACGATGGCCCAGCATCTGCATCAAAATAGATTTCTTGTTAGTGTGTGACCACGAGATATCAAAGGATCAACACTTGCAGTAACCATGTCAAAGAGGAGTTACATTCATACAGGAAAAGAATGATACAGGACAAGATTCTGAAACCCCAAAAAACCGAACACACAAGAAAGTAACCAAACTACAATTCCAGTACTTTATTCCAAGCAACACCAAGTCAAAACAATTCAAATATAACAAAAGCTTCTAAAGGTCTGCTCCAATTTTTATTCACTTCTGGGTTGTGTGTTAAATAAACAGCCGCTTCACAGCATGTGCTGCTTGGGTACGATCCTATGACTTGATGAAAAGTTTTACACCGGCTGATCTTTCCTTAAAGTAATGGCAACTACTGTTAAAATTTCCAACCTGGATAATCAACCCTGTATAGTCCAACTTCTATCCAAATGGTGCAGTATTTACTAGCTCAGTTATATATTTATAATATATATCTATAAATTGGCCGAGAGAATCTTATTTGTTTACAAGTAAAAAGTTCTTGGAGTAAAAAATTTCATGATTTCTGGACGAAGAACAAGATTTAAAAACCTAAAATTTCATGCCTTCTGGACGAAGAACAAGAGTTCTGTATCTTATTTTTCCTAAGGATGGGTTTTCTGAAAAAAAAAATTCATCAATTAGTGTATGCTCTCACTCTCGGCCGAATTTGTAGCTCATGGATTATTACTGGATAACAGGCTCAATGCTCAAGTACCCATGTCTGCCATGTGGCTACTTCCACAGTACTGCATCGTGGGTCTGGGCAAGGCCTTCACTGGCATTGGTTATAACAAGCTGTATAGTCAATTCCCCCACAACATGCGCAATGTTGCAAATGCCCTCTTCTTTCTCAGCAGCAGCATTGGTGCACTGTGGGGGCCACTCAACCGAGGGGCACTCATACACTGCGCCGCCGAAATCTCAGGTAGACATACAAATTGTTGTTGATATATTGGAAAGGCATTTTGATTTTTTATGTTACGTTAAAGGTTGGCATTGACTACTTCAAATTTTATGATGACAATGGTTGTAGGAGCAACATTTTGCCATGCTAGACCTTATGTGCATGGACGCCGTGCAAGTCGATCTCGCGACCTCCACGGCGTGGGTGGAGGGTTGGGCCAGCTGTACAGCGCCATCGTAGGAGCCTCCCAGACGCATGCTTTTTCGGTCGACACTTGCCCTACCGTGGGCACCTGCGGTCATATTTCCGGTGGAGGCTTCAACTTCCTGGCACGCGCACATGGCTTGGCTGCTAACAATGTCTTGGACGCGGTTCTGGTGAACGCATCAGGTGCAGTGCTTCGAAGGCAGCACATGGGCGAGGAAGTGTTCTGGGCACTTTGCGGAGGCGGCGGGGGGTCATGGCCAGATGGAAGCTCTGCCTCGTTCTGCGGATGCAATCATAGCCACAGCCACAGTCAAGGCCACGGCTCTGGCAAATCTGCTGGTTGTGGTCGCAGCAGAGGCTGTGGTTCTAACAGATCTACAGGTTTCAACCGCAGATCTGAAATTTTAGGCCCTGGTGGCCCTTCGCGTTTTGGATCTGGGCGATCCACCCACCTCCCACCCTCTGCGTAGCGCACGTCCACCTCGGCCTCTGCCTCCTGTTTCGCACCCCGATCCACGCTCCGATCCTATTCTGCGCCCAGATCTGCGCGTCGTTTCTGTCTTCGACCAGAATGTTGGATCTGCTTCTACACAGAACTCAAGCCCTCCTCCTCCTCCTCCTCCCCCATGCATTGTTTTCACATCATGATCTGTATTTATAGGAATGAGAATCACGCAACCTTTCTAAACATATTTCTATTTTGCAAGGGACATACCATTTCATAACATGACATAACCTTTCATAACACATCAGCATTAGTCAGCGTTATGGACAAAGTTGGCGTTACCGAAATATGACTGGTAATGGCCTTTCGGAAAAATCAACGTTAGTCAACGTTATGGGCTAACGACAAAGTTAACGTTACCGAAATATGACTGGTAATGGCCTCTTGGCCAAATTAAAAGTATCATCAGTATTGAACACAACATCTCCAATAGCTATCACACCTGCCAAAGAAAACCAAATCTAGCAATAGATTGTCTGCCTGTGGGTTTTGGTCTATTTAATGGCACAATTTTAATCGATTTTCTGGTGTGTTTTAATCGTTTTTAGCACTGAATGGGCAAAGAGCTTTGATCTATGGGGTTTGCACAAAACCTTGCACCCTCAGCTGTAAGGCTTCTTAAATATCCAACAAATATCAGGCTATAAGCTTTAAGCTCATCTGATTAAGCTTGAGATTTACCCTCATCAACTTTCTGTAATACCTTATAAAAGTACTTAAAAACCAACATTCTATAAAAGTGCCAAATCTCCAAGATCATAAAGAAAATCATTAAGATTATTTGCTTAATAATTGAAATTTTGGTAAAAGATCCACCTTTTCCGTTATATCACCGTCCTATGCATTTGAAATGTACATAATGTATTGTATGCCAATGCTACTTTGTATGATTGCTTAGTTTTCTATAACCAAACCAGAAAAAGCTATCAACTTCTGTTGCAATTTGTTTCTTATGTCTGGTGGTTGCAATCATTTTTCTTTGGAGAGAGAATTCATCTTCCTTTTACAGGGAAGCCTTCGGTAAGAACCGAAAACCAGCAAGGGTGCTTCTGAATAACAGTAACACTTAATCCTTTTCCTACCCTAGAAGAGAGATGTTTGAGGAGTAGTTGTAAGGATGAACACATGAAAAGGCATTCCCCCAGAGTGATTTCACAATGATTTTTATCACCAGCTATCTACTTGACACCAACCTGAATATATAATTTTATCATGCACGTCTGTTGCACATGAGGGCTTGAACTTTGAACCCAATGATTGTAAACAAAATACTAACTATTAAATCAAGACACAACGGAAACATAAGCTTTTCAAAAATCAAGTTTTCATCCACAAAAACCTTTGTTCACTTGTTATTCTGTCCAACTTTTCCTCAATATGATGCCCTTTGACAAATGAATGCTCAATAAAATTATTCATAGAAAACAGCTCTTCCTTTCTTGGAAAGTAGCCTTTCAAGGAAACTAGATATGTTGATTAAAGTCCCAAAACAACTAACAAAGGAACATAGAAATGTGCTACAAGGCTTTAGCCTCTTGTCAAAAGGTATATACGACTATATATTTTTCTTCTTGTAACTCTTTTTTGTACCATTTGGGGCATATACGACTATATTTACTCACCAGGAAAAGGCATATGATACAGTGCCTATAGATATTATTTGGTGGGCCTCAAAAGGAAAAGCATCTTAGATAAATATATTAAAGTGACTCAAGACATATATGAAAAAGCTACTACTAGAATAAATGAAAAAAAGTATGGGAAGGAGCAGTTCAAGATGATATGGAAGAACTAAAGATAGATATATAATTTAAACCTTAATAGAGGTGAATGGCTTAATAGAACTCATGTAGCCAATCCCATTTTGTTGGAAAAAGGCTAGGATGATGATATTATGACCATATTCATTTAAAATGCCAACTTGATCAATGTCACCTTACTTCAATGTTACTACTTCATATTGATTTTTTTTTTTTAATAGAATATAAGAACAAGTTGTTGACAAGATCATTTAAAGCCTAGTTTGGCATTACCAGCAACTAAATATTTGAACTTTTCTATTTGGTTTTATTAACAAGTGTTACATAACAATCTTATAACTGATTATTTCAATGGTCCAACAGTTTAGTTAAAGAAGGGCACAATTCCCATAATTTCCTATCATCATCCTCTGAGCCTTGTCCCAATAGAACATAACAGTGTGTCAGATCAGCATACCTTTCAGAATCAATCCTGTGACCTGCAAACCATAAGCCACATGCTCTGACCAACTGTGCAATACCTTACTAACCCCTTATGCCTATATTTCACGGGTTAAAATTCTTTTTTAAGAAAGCAAGAGTTTTTAACCCAAATATTTTGATACTTGTTTAGTAGTACTATGGCTACAACATTGAATTTCTTTCCCCTTGGTTCTATTAATAATTCACGGATTGCAGTATTACTTCGATGCATTAACCAATGCTTATTTTAATTGTTTACAGAGAAAATGAAAAAAAAAATACCATTTCAGAAGTATGAGACACAATTCAACCTGCAAAGATTTTCAAAAATGTAAACCTTTCACCATATTTCCATAAAATTTGCAACTTGCTTCATTAAAAATTTTTACCTTTGGAATTTTCCCATTCAGTCTCTGATCAGTGAATGGTAGATTATGGACCACGATAATGCGCCATAATCCAATCATACGATCCTTACCAAGTTTCTTTCCTCCTGCTGCTTGTTCATTCAATGTAATTTCATCCCAGAAGGCCACATAGCATACCTTTTATTAATGATGATACAGGAAATATTGCTGTCAGGCAAGTAATAAACTATACATATAAGATTAAGAATTATTAAAAAAATTGAAACCAACCTTTTTTAAAGTATCTTTCACCATTCCAATAGGCTGATAAAGGTCATCTCCCCCACCAAAAGTGCATGTTGAAACAACAGCCCTGCAGCTACTCATGAATCTTTTGTCTTCAGGATCAATATCAAAACCACCATGGTTACTGTGGAAGCCACAGTGAACTATCATTCTCTCTTGTAACTAAAATGACAAAACTATAATGCATCAGATAAAATATATGTGACAAAAAAACATAGAATACTATAGCATAGTTCCATTTGATGCAGAGGTAACCATTATAAATGGCACATGTTTCAAGGTCAGACTGACAGCCATTGCAAAAGTGCCGTTACGCTGCAGTGAACTAACTTTTCAAAGTAACTTACTGTTGCATTAAATGCAATAATTGTCCATATTTTTGGACCCCCACAAAAATCTCAGTAATATCTGGTGTCTGGAAACAGCTTATAACCTTGAAACTATCATGTCTCTCTTCAAGAGTCTGGTTTCCAGTGAAGTTGTTGAAATTGGCATTTCCTATTTGCAGATGATTTGAATCTATTAAACTGTCACCAGTTCCTTGACTAACCCTTGATTCAGCATACAATAATACTCTAACTGGATCTTCATAGAATTCTCTTGATGGTAATTCCAATCGTTCAATATCCTTAGCTGCCAAAAGATCCAAGCAGGCTGCACAAAGTATAATGGAAAAGTAAAAACTTCGATCTAGTATAAAAAAAAATTTCTTTGCCAGCTCATAATTTATGTCAATCATTTTAAACTGTTGTTAAAAATGGGTGCGTAGAAGAAAAGATTCGCAAACCAATTCTTTGTAGGAACTAAAGAGTGCAATTATGTTCTATTACAAATATTAAGTCAATTGGATGGAGAAAACCTCTACAGGATAATGTACGACATTCCATCCAAACATGAAAGTGTAAACTGTCACCATGTTCCAGAATAATTTCCATAATGAAGTACTACTGAATAGTACAGAACCCATTCCTATCCTATCACTAAATATGTCATTGCTACCGTTATAAAAATCTCTAGGACAGTAAACATGGTACTAAGGGGCATTCATCTCATGCCTTTGTAAGCCTATTATTCATCCCAATGTTTGTTATTTGTTTCATATCTTTATTATGTAAATTCGGTAAAATATAGGAATGTTGTAAGCAGGGATACATAAGATAAGGTAAATGAAATTTTGGAGATCTGCACATCCACTAAAATCTCTTACTTATACTTGGATTACTTCAATTCCAAGGAAGCAAAGTGATTTACCCATCTCTAACCTCAGACCTGTCAGTTTTGTGTTATATTCTTTATAAAATTAGTTATGAATTCTTAGCAGAAAGACTAAAAATTGGCATCCCATCCCATCCATCATCAGTGATTACAAAGTAGGATTTAAGAATAGCAAACAAATTTTAGATTAGATTACTCTTATCCATGAAATTTTTCATTTAACATCAAAAAAAACAGAGGTTTGCCTGGGCTTACATGTGATTCAAGTAAAGCTTATACTTGTGTCTCATGGACATTTTTGAAGGCCACAGTACACATTTGGATTTCCTGATCATTGGTATTTATTAGTGTTAAAATTGACTTTATTTTCAGTGTTACTTGGCAAAGAAGCGCAATAAAAATTTATAGCAGTAATGAGCTGGGACAGAAATTGTATATCACTTTTTCTTTTTAGTGTGCCAATTGAAGCTTTACAATGCTTGCCTAAAGAGAAAGCTAAAAAGGGAGATATAAAAGGAATCGCATCAGCTTATAGTTTGCTTGATTTTACTCATATGCAATTTGTCGATGGCACTTTTATCTTTCTAGAAGCTGTAAAAAGATACTTCAAGAATTTTGAAGAGGTGTTAGGATAATTTTCCTAAGTTTCAAGATTAAAAACTCATTTTCATAAAAGAATTTTGCTTTATTTTCATTTTCAGATATAATGAAGCAAAATATTTTTTTAATGTGTTAAAATGTGAGTGGGCTAGACTTCCATGCAAATATTTGGATATATCTATATTTCTAAAAAGAAATAATTCAAAGTGTGGACTAGGGTTCTAAAGAGGATGGTTCTAAAATCAGCTAATTGACAAAGAAAGCTCCTTTCCATGGCTGGAAGATTACAATTAATTTGCAGTTGTTTTCAATCTGTACCACTACACTTGATGTCATGTCTTTCAATCCAAAGGAGGTTGCAAAAAGACTAAAAATATTAAACGGTGATTTTTTAGCAGGATTCTGAAGAAGACAAAAAAATTTATTTATTGGATTCAAATAAAATTTGTCATCCATGGGAACATGGCAGACTTTAACTTTACATTATTTGAATATGACTCTTTTGAAAACGTTATCTTAAAGAATTATGAAATAAGATGTAATGTAAGTTAAAGGTGAATTTATAGAATTTTTTTACAAGAATAGCTTATTATCGGTGCTTCTGCAATAGGGGGAAGACTTGAAAAAAGTATGTACATGAAAGAAAACATTATCTTGAAGAATTATGAAAGAAGATGTAATGTAGTTTAAAGGTGATTTTATAGAAGTTTTTTACAAGAATAGCTTATTATTGGTGCTTCTGCAATAGGGGGATGACTTGAACAAAGTATGTATATGAAAGAAAACGTTTTCTTGAAGAATTATGAAAGAAGATGTAATGTAGGTTAAAGGTGATTTTATAGAAGTTTTTTACAAGAATAGCTCATTATTGGTGCTTCTGCAGTAGGGGGGAGACTTGCAAAAAGCATGTACATGAAAGAAAAATCACTACATAAAACCTCATGAGGGTGGGCGTTGGTAATGAGAAAATTAACATTCATACAAAGTTGATAAAGAAGCTACTCACTGAAAGAAACTGGGTCTAATCAGTAGAGTTTACGTCTTTTTTTGAATCAGCATAGGAAGGAAAAATTTAACAATCAATACTTTGTTGAAGGGCAAATGGATGATGGTTAATAGATGTTGTTTCTATAAGAATGTTTGTGAAGATGGTAGTCATACCTTTTCACACAGCCCTGCAATTGCTCATATTTGGAACAGAGTTTGAAAAGCTACAAGTTAGCATCTTATGATGCCAAAGTCTCTACAGGATCTTGCAACAGCTTTAACTCAAATCAGTGGAATTGTCTCTACTAGCACATGTGATCAGTGGAATTGTCTCTACTAGCACATGTGATCTTTCATATTTGAAATTGAAGAACTTTTGAAGGAACAAAAATCAATTTAGATAAAATATGTTGACTAGAAATATAAAATTAAAAGGAGAATCTGATATGTAAAATGGGACATGATTTCCCAAGTATTTGGGCCTTGTATGATTATAAATTTTATTTCTGAAGTTAGGATTAGACTAGTAGTTTTTTAAAAATTTTATCCTATCATCTTGGTTGATTAGTAAGATCCCAAGAATAATCTCATTGTACTTCAAATTGGACTTTATTAATCATCATCATCATTATTATGCCTTGTCCCAAATAATTTAGGCCAGCTACATAAGTTCTTTTTCTCCATTCACCTCTATGAAGAGCTAGATCATTGTTTATTTGCAATTTTTTAAGATCATCTTCAGTCATTTTTTACCATCTTTTTTTTTAGCTTCCTTGCAGTGGCTTTCTTAGAACAATGATGTAGCAACCTTTTTTAATAGGCTTGTTATTTGATCTTCTTTGCACATGCCCAAACCATCTAAGACGTCATTCTTGTAACTTATATGAAATAGAAGACACTCCGAGTCTTCTTCTAATGTTTGTATTGTGTAGTTTATCTCTTCTAGTTAACATTCAACATCTATCTAAGCATTTGCATTTCTGCCACATTGATTAGTTGTTCATGCCTCTTTTGTACTACCCATCATTCCACACCATATAAGATTGCAGGCCTGATTACTATCCTGTAAAATTTTCTATTTAATTTTCTTGAGATTCTTTTATCAAATAGAAGACCACTAACCTGTCTCCATTGTGCCCATCTTGTCTCAATCCTATTTTTTCTGTCTTTATCAATTTCACCATCTTATTGAAGCATTCATCCTAGATAATGGAACTATTTGCAATGGGGGACTTTTTGGCCTTAAATTGTCACTTCCATTTCACCACAGTTAATCGTATTATTGAAATTGTATACCATATATTATGTCTTACATCTACTAATTTTAAAGCTTGTTGATTCTAGAGCATGTCTGCACTTCTCCATTTTAGAAGCAATATTTTCTAAAGTTGTATCCACCAAGACAATATCATCTGCAAATAGCATCCCAAGGGATTCATCTTGTATTTCCTTTATTAATTCATCCATAACAAAGGCAAATAAGTTTGGGTTAAGTGCAGACCCTTGATGTAGTCCTACTATGACTTTATTAATATAATCTATTTTTACTTGTTAAAAAATTATCCAAATTGATTACAAGGAACAAGACCTACTGACCCTTGATCAAAGCAACATATCCATGTGTATGTCTAATTGAAAGTAGTGGATGAGAACACATTTAAAGTTCATTTACATAGTTGATAAACTTTTGGTATTCATAGGCTTAGCCCAATTCAAATAGATAAAAAATTGCAAAACGCAAAAATGTACACCAGCCAACATATCAGGTGTTCTAACTCTCTACATCAGGTAACATTCGTAACACAAACCAACCCAAAATTAACGCTTTCCTTGGAAAATGGTTCAACCTCTTCAAAATCCTACATAGCTCATTCTCAATGTTGACATCCCAAATATATTTGTTTAATCGTAATTTTGTAGATAATATAAAGCAATCAAAGTTAAACTATCCCTAAAACATGAATGCATTCTTATCACATACAAGTCAATTTAAACCATAGAAACACATACTCAGGTCGAATATATAGTGCACAATAGTGAGAAAAAGGTTGAAATGCACTACTGCTGGATAAAAAGCTTAAAAATCTGAGAGTAATCTAATCAATGAACCGTATGAAATGATAAAAACCAAAGAAGACAAAAACATTATTTTCAAATAAATGTAAAAGCAGAATGAAACTGAAAATTATTAAACCACATCGGCATTTTTTGAAATAAAAGAACTAAAAAATCACATTATTACAAAAAAAAATTTAACGATCCATACGTTGTCGGACACCACTGACTGATCGTGTTGGCATGTCCAAACGATTAAGGTTGCTTCCTGCCTTCCAATCACTGTAATTGATAAATGACATATCTGTAAGAATGTGAAGAAAGTAAGATTAGTGTACTCCTTAAACAGGTGGCACAGACGCAGCAATATTATTTAGCTTAAGGTTAGCATCATCTCCAAGTAACATGGAAGGACAGCAGAAACCCCGAGTCTATGGTTGACGCTACTCCCGAAAGAGGCCACGAATACCCCGATTAATTTCACTGATTATATTACTTAACTGATTCTAGTTAAAATTTACATTTACAAAATCAAAACGATTGCGTGATCTATCTTTTTAAAACCTTACTTAAATCATTTTTTCCACGAGGTGTTTTGTGACACTCAAAATCCTCTTCTGTTTGCGGAGAAGTTTGTGATATAATTTTTTTACAAGCTAAAAAGGATCTCAGAAAAATCCTGGTAAAAAAAATGTATTCATGCGCAAAACACTGAACATAGTTTGCTCGGTGTTCTTTTCAAAGTCACGACAGAATTCTTCTGCGTCAGGCTTACTACAACTATTTCATTTTCGAAAAGACCGAATTGCCAAATCATATAAATCGCTCCTGCTCAAAATGACATTCAGTAAAAATTCTTAGAAGCCGTAAATAGCACACCTGTGCCCTCGCTCTTTGCCGATTTCGATATTTCGA
This sequence comes from Gnetum montanum, assembly GCA_015680685.1. Classification (NCBI taxonomy): domain Eukaryota; kingdom Viridiplantae; phylum Streptophyta; class Gnetopsida; order Gnetales; family Gnetaceae; genus Gnetum; species Gnetum montanum. Next base: position 167,337 of record MNCI01024877.1, read on the forward strand.
ATGAGAAAAGTAGCAATACAGGTAGCAAAAGCAAACAAAACCACCACCTAAAAACAAACAACGCATGAATATACCTTCCAAAATTCTTAAAACCTCAAGATCAGAGATGCTTAGAAAGAAAAGGACCAAAAATAATTATAAAATCTACCTTGAAATGCATGTAATCAGGGCGCGGAAGCTATATTTAACAGTGTGCATGTCCTTCTTCTCTCTCTTGCGAAATTTCTTGGATTTAAATTTCATCTTACCAGATGAAACGTCGGACTCATCGTCGGATACAACGACGGAAACGCTCTCCCACGATCTGTCAGGAGAAAGCGAAGGCCTTGCAGTCGCAATGCCCGTGCTCAGGCCCGGCACCATTTCCCTCCAGATTTCAATGCAAACCCTTGCGCTTTAAACAACTGGAACATTCGAGGTTGAAGTCGTCTCCTGTTCTTGTACAATTCAAATCGGAAATTACAGCAACAAACTCTCTTGATTCAACGCAAACTCTGCAATGACTTGCTAATTTACTCCATCAGTAGCGCAGAGAACAGAGCGTTAACGGTCCTTGCAGGTGGCTAAAGACGTTAAAGTTGCTTGCGGTTGTCTTCCTCAAACTTCAGCTCGCGTTAATGGCAGATCTAAGAGGCACGAAATACCAACAGGCTCTTCCCGAATTTGTGCATTTTATGTGGCTCTTTGCGAGGGGATTTATAGGACACGGAAACAAAGTGTGGAGGCACTCGTGAAGCTCGATCGTAACGCATTTTGAAACCATAGGTAAAATTGTTTTGGTCGGACATGCGCTGCATGAGATAAGATTAATTAAAATCGAAGTTGTTCCAACTAAGTCAGACCATGTATTAAAAAGTTTGGTTATTCACTCATTTTTCTACTTGGAGGGTAGATTTTACCCATAACTTTTAAGTTTCAATAATAATATGGTGTTAGTTTAGTGGTATGGCTCTTGGCCTAGTAACTCTAGGTCACAAGTTTGATTCTACCAAGTAGTACTAAGTTAAAAACTTCTTTAAATTTTGGAGTGGACCTATGTTTTAATTATTTCAGGTTCTAATTGCACCTAGGGGTTTAGGACAAGGCAGTCATCTCTCAATTGGGAAGTTGAAGGTTTGATTCTTGTCTTTAGGTGTGGCAACAATGAAGTAGCTTTGTGATGGGACCTTTTCATTAGTATGTTACATAAAAATAAACAATTTATTTTCAACAAAAATATTTAAAAGCTAGATGCTTATGACATGAAAAAAATTTATGAAGATTACATGCAATCAAATTTGTGAGTTCCAAAAGACAAATTTCAATCTTAACCCAAAGTTTCAATGCTCACCCTTTCAAGTAAGTCCCAAGAGGGTTAATGGACTAGCGAAAATTTGATCTCTTTTCAAGTGGCTATAACTAAGCTTGAATCCACATTTTCCAACTTAAGAAACAAAAACCTTAAGATCACTCCTAATGATGGTCCCTTAAAGGATCATCAACCAGAGGTTCAATGCTCATCTTGCCATGGTGGGGTATTTGAAAGATTGGAAACAAGCACCTTACCATCACTTCAAATGATGGTCCCTTAAAGGGTCATCACCTAAAGCCTCAAGATTCATCCTACCCAAGTGGGGTCCTAAAAAGGTTCGTGTAAATGCAAAAGCTTAATCTCTTTCGAGTTACTGCACTCAAGCTCAAACTTAGGTCTCACGACTTGAGAAATAAGCACCTTACCATCACTCCAAATGAGCTATTCAAGCTACGATGTAGTTTTAGGGAATTATATAGAAAAGATGTCCAAGTTACATGTATATTGAACACGTCTCCTGTAATTAGGATTTATTACTACTAATATATTTTGCATAAGTTCATTTTTCTAGCAGATCCTTTTAGTCTACATAAACATGATAAAATATCAATATTAGTATTAATATTTTCTAATATTAATAAATTTCAAAATTGTTTAAAGCTTATATACAATTAAGAAGCTAGCCTTTGACTATGGAGTTTTGGATGATGCCATGTGATGAGCAGCAACTATTTCCTATGCCCAAACATACAAATCGCAAGTGTTCATGTGTGTTCTGGTTGAATTTTGTGGATGTGACTAGTGTGGTATCTAGATTGTTTAGCATTGATTGCAAGTCACTATTTTCTCACTTGGACTAGTGGTAGCTTTATCATGTATGGTTTAGTCCAAAGTGAGGCATATGATTATTGATTATTGTGTGACTAAGGCTAAGTTATATAAAAGTATGAAAATTAATTATTTAATATAATTAATAACAAGAAGATAAATCTTAAACTATCCTAAGGGCAATGAGTGTTCATTTCCAACTTCTTGTACACATCCTGAACTTATGTACCCACTGTTGGGATTACCAAATGTTATGCTACTGGGCGAGCCAAGCAATAATGTTGCTAGGATTACCAAGCAAACATGTGTTCACGCTTGAAATTGGTCACACTCATTCCAGCAATTTATTAATGTGCATGAAAATGTAAATATTAACTAAGTGTATCAAAAGTAAATTGCATTGAAAATAAATCTATTCTAAGTCAAAGTATTGTAATGAATAGGAATCAATCTCAATCTTATTATTGTTAATGGAATGTGTCTAGGTACAATGCCACTCAAATAAGACTTCATATAATTGACTCAAATTCATTTTGTGGGCACTCATTGATTGTTTGCTAAGATTATGGGAGAAAACTACAAAAATCTAGCTACACTACTAACTAAATGGTGCCAAATACATGGCAAGTGCTCGTATGTTTATAGGCAAATATAAGCATTGTGTCAATGAGAATATGTTAATGCATTTGGCTACATCAACAAAGATGCATTGATGTAGCTAAGTTATAGTAGATGTGATATAGCATCTATGATATAGTAGATGCGATATTGCATCTACGATGCAGCAACCAACTAAGATGCACCAACAAGGATATTACAATGCAAATACGACATAGCATCTACAATATCTTAGCTAATTGATACATCTAACAAAATGATGTTTCATCATGTCCTAAGAGCTCAGCTACCTCACATATCAAGTCTCATCATATCCCCACAATTGACTAAAAACTCGTCCTCAAGTTATAGAGAAATGGACAAAGTTCCATAACAAAAACTAGGGGGTGACCAAGACTAGATTGGCTACCATTACAAAATAGGAGTGTCACATTGCAAAATTTTATTTGAGTGGATGTATTACAAAATGACAAAAAAACTATATAGACATTAAAGTTTACAAAATTGCAAAGGTCTTTAAAAATCCACCAAAGATGAATCTTCTTATTGTAGCTGGCAGTGGTAGATTTTTCAACCTCAATTGTTATGCTGATGCTTCTCTTTTATGTGGAACATTTTTTAAGGATGGACTAAGATTTCTTCTCATCATCCCATGGTCTAGCAAACATTTGGTGTTTGAGCTTTAATCCTTGTATGTGCTACTATTTGTCCATGGGCATATCCTTCATTGTTATCCTATTGGCCTTGTTTCCTTTGCTTCCACAAGACCTTCAACCTTATGGATTTTGTTTGACATCATCTGAAATCACCAAAGGATCAACATTAGTTTTGATCAATTTTTCTTAATGATTAACCCTTTCTAAATTCTTAGTTAGCACAAAATTCAAAAAAAATAGCATTTAGGCACAAGTTGATTTCATAATAATGTTTCCCAAAGCTTTAAGGTAACTAAAATCATCAAGTTGTTTAAGTTATTTTGATTATTTATACTATTAGTTACCATAATGTTAAAAAATGAGGTGTTAGAAAAAGTTCAAAAATTAAATCCTTAGATCCCCATGATAAATGAGTTCAACTCTAAAAGTTCACAAGCTTTCAAACAACTAAAACCAAAGGTCTAGTTCACACGATGACCAAGAAATATTAAATTTGAAGGATAGTTCAATATAAAAGTAGTAAAAATTAATTGAAATTGATACGTAGTAGTCCCAAAAATCATGCATAAAGTTCAAGAAGTTTTCCATGGTGTCCTAGAAGATGCGATGCGTCAGTTTAGAGCCATGATCAACAGAAGTCATGCAAGTGGATCCTCCCTAAAGTAGACTCCTACCATAATGCCCTTACATAACCACCTCTATAGATGTATGTGGCCATACTATACAAAACCATTAGGTTCAGAGTTACATGCAACAATGAGATGAATAATGAGATGAGAATGGATTGCAGAGATTGGGACATGAGGTATCTAATCATGTCTGTAATAGGTTCTTGTGTTAATTATGATTAAGATTACTATCGTACCTATCCATCAAAGTTTCAAAACAAGTCCATACCATTAATAGTGGTCTCACATTGATGTGCCCCTTGTTGCCTACCATCATGAATCCACAATAACCATAGAGAACAAGCATCACTCCAGAAAGACAGGAAAAGAGAAGAAAAAAGGAAGGAAGAGCCTTAGTTAGAGAGGTATCTTTAAGCATGAGTAGCATGTCTTTCCATTCCTATAACCAGTGCTTGTAGCCCATTATTATGTCTAAGGGGTGTACTTTGAATTCTCATTTGTTTATTTGTTTTGTTTGTTTTTGTTTTTATTTATTTTTTAATTTACAAAAACCACACCATGCACAAACATGATTCCTATTCATTGGTCAATGATAGGAGTGATAATACATTCCATGAGGAGTCATAGGCCTTAAGAAGAAATTTAAGAATAGAACCCAACATATTCCCCTTGAGGTCACATCCTTTTTCATTCCCACTTGATCTTTTTCCTTTTCTTCAAGGTACAATGATCATTAGTTAATTTTAGTTTCATGTGAGAAGAACCATATTACTTTCATGATAAAGACCTTTTATTTAGAGAACCTATAGGGATGGATGAAGTGATCTCACTACATTACATAATTATTTACCCAATCATCTTGATAGTATAGAATAAAGATCCAACACAGTGCTAACTTCAACATCATGACTAGCAACATCGTTATTAACAAAAACATAGTAGACATCCATAAAACATAAAGGAAATAACTCAAGAAATGAGAAAATTATAAAGAAAAGGAAAGAAAAATAACAAGAAATGGAAAAAATATTAAGAATTGGAAAATTTTTAAATAAATAGAAAAATGATAAAAAATTATAAAACAAAAAGTGAAAATGCACTTATTAGTTCTTGATTCAAGATGGAGCATCTCCCCCATGACTAAACTCATGGGCAAGTATTCAAAAAATGTATCAAACATTCCTTTGGTTATACACCATAATTTTCCAGTTATCATCTTTGTTAATTTAAGTTTTCTCTTGTTAGCACATTTAACATTGGTGATAATTAGGTTTTGATCTTTTGGAGACATATCTAGCTGGACGTGAAGGTGTTTCCTTTTTAGAGGGTCCAAATATGTTTTCTTTTTGAGTTTTTATTTTAGTACTTGAATCTCCTTATTTAGCATCTTCTTTGGTGTATATTCAAAGTGTAAGATGTCGTTCTCTAAGTTCTTTGTTTGGTTCATTTTTTGATGACTATAACTAATAAGTGGGCCATGCATCTTTTAAATGGTTTGGTATCCTCATTCTTGAGCCATTGGGTGTCTTTTGGTTTAGTGGCTAATATGTAGACTTGGTTTTGCACACACACTTGTTCCTCAAGTTTGTTGTGGATTGGTATAGAGATTGTGTGAATACTTTAAAATTTTGGCCCAAAAATGCACCTTTATCATTATTAGTAATGCATGGAATTTTTTGTCTCTCCATAGTGATAGGTTCATCTTTTATGTTTTGTGTTAGAGTGATAATGGTTGTTAGCTTTTTCCTAGGATTAAGAGACACTGTCTTTATGAGAAAGAAGGTTGCACTAGATTGTCCTTATGCTAGTTCCAATGAGCTAGTAGGTCTACTAATTTGATTCACATGTGTGGGAATTGATCTAAAGAAAGGATGTTTTTGAAACTTTTGTTGAGGGCTACTAGTACTATTATCCTTTTATATGTTGACAATACAAGTGGCATTTTTTTGTTGAGGTTGTGGTGCCAATCCGTTTTGCATTCTTAGTGGTAACATATGTTGGAGGAGAGTATGAGAGTTTTAAGGATGTGATGAATGATGAGAGGTATGGGATGGTAATCCCATAAGAAATGTTATGGGTTGATGGTATTTAAGAGAGTAATAATAATGAGTTAAGGAAGGGGAAGTAGAATCATTAGGAGAAACATGATGTTGAACATAATATCCATAAGGGTTTGGTAGGTGATAGAGTTGTTGCTAGTTTATTGATGACATCTACCATGACTGTGGGTTTTTCCATTGTAGTTTATAGTAGTCTTGAGGTTGATAAGAAGTCACACCAGGATAGTACCATTGGTTGTAGGATTGTCTATAATTGCCTTGTGGGTAAGGCAATCTCCCTAGCATTTGCTTTTCGACAAACTTAGGATTCAAAGAAAAAACCACACACTCTTGTAGATGTAACATCACTAGGAAATACCCTTTAGATGTTCATATTGATAGATGTTTCATCCTTCCTCATTTTTTGTATTTGAGTCTAAAATCTCTTCAACTACAGTTATTTTTCCTTTTTGCCAAAAAGTGTCCTTACCTATTTCCTTGTTCTTTTTTCTCTTCTTATTTTAACCATTTAATCCTATTTGCTTTACCTTCTCCTTTATTATTTTCAAGTTGGTTGTTAAGGATCATTGAACTTAGAAGAGGGGGGGTGGTGGGTTGGAGGGAGGGAGGTGAGAATGAATAAGTTCTCTAATTTATAACTTAAAGATACATACACACTGAATTTTAATGTGGTTCCCCAACTTGGGTAGTCCACACTTGGAGGGTAGATTGCAAGCACACCTCTGGACTTTGTTGCTTTCAAAATGTGGTTGAAGGGTCCACACCCTGTATAGTCTTCAAGCCTCACTCTAGAGTGTTGTACCATAGCACTAATCAATCAACCTCATAAGGTCCCATCAGGCTTGGAAATGTGGTTTCCAAGCTTTCACAACCTTTACAATCTTGAGCTCTGCATAGGGGTGCTGTACCTCAGCACCAACAACTCAATCCCACAGAATCCCAACAAGCTCAAGTAAGATGTCTTCTTGCAAGAAGCACATCAACCTCGTAGGGCAACAAGGAAGAACAATTACAAGGGATGAATGCAACTCAATTTGCTAATCCTTGTATGTTTAGGTATAGTACACTTTACAATGCTAGAATGATAATACAATGAGGAGCAACAAAGAATTCAATGATTACACAATAAGCTTGCACATTTCCTAATGCACATCAAGTCTTCTTATAGCTATCGTGTTTCTAAATCCATCTTCAAACTCATGCAATATCTAGCCAACGATCATGGAAAACATTTTACTCGTGCTTGAGAGATCTCTCTGAAATTGCTTTCCATTTTGGGAAGACGTATTTATTTTGGAAAATACATCTTTCTAAAGTATTTCTTTGGAGAAAGATGTCTTTTTGAAATTGGCCTGCATTCTATGAAGACATCTTTTCTTGGTGGAAGATGTCTTTGCCTAAAGAAAGACGTCTGTTGTTTCTCGAAGACAACTTTATCTGTGAAGCCTTCGATTCTACTAAGTCATCTTTTATTTCTTGAAGATGTCTTTGTTCACTTTTTCTTGCATGATGAATGCATTCTTCCTTGTCTAAAACCTTACACAATTCAAGTTCTTATCCTACATGCATAATAACTACACACACATATAAATAACCTTGTCTTCCATTTTTCTTAACATTTTGACATACCAAAACCAAAAGATCCATAGTTGTAACCTTTTCATTCATCAACTTTCACATATTATCAACCTTTACTTCAATCTTAGCAATAGAATTTTATATTGGCAAGGTTTTGTATGAAATCAAGTCATCAAGAGTAACCTTGTTTTCCTAATTATAAATATGAACCTCCTTCTTATGAAGAGTTGGATCCCAGTTATATTACTCTACACTTTTTTCTTTCACACAACTCTCCTTCTTCTTTTGCTACCTATTCAATTAGCCTTTGTATCTAATGAGCTCTCAACTTTGATAATTTTCCTTGGGCATAGATCCCAAGGATCTCCCTTGTTTTGTTATGAAGCCCATCTATGATGTGACTAAGCTACTCTTTTTGAGAAAATCCATGACCTAAGCACCTATGCAATAGAGAATAGTATCTACCCAAGGTTGCATCTAGGGATTCATGGTTATCTTGCTCCACCCTTGGATTTTTTTTCTTAGATTGGACACTCTTGAATAGCTTTGATATCTTTTGATGAAGTGCTAAAGCATTGTAGACCATAGGTGGATTGAATTTGGTTCTAGTGATCTATAGCAATTTTCAGCTTCTTCTATTAGTGTCCTAGGGAAGAGCTTAAGTGTTTGCCCCTTACTTTCAATGTTTTCTAAGGTGCAAGCATCATGGAAGGCTTATAAATGATGTTGTGGATCAGAATTATAGCCTCTCTTAAATTTAGGAATATTATTCATATTAACTCATTTGATGTAGCTTTCCCTTTTATGCTTGTGAGGTATTTTAACTACCTTTCTAATTTGTATCATGCTTTTAGCAGCCAACAAGGATTCATCATCATCAGACATGTCATGATGATAATTTCTATTTCTATTTATCTAATTATGATGATCTCATCTATGCTCCATTTGATAACTTGTATCTTGTCTTGATTTCCATTTCTATCTTCATCTCAACCCCTTACTGTATCTCTATCTCTATCTCTATACCTACATTCACCTTCATTAGACCTAGACATTGAAGATGAACAAGAAGATGGTGAATTGGGAGAATTGCCATGGATTTTATATCTTTCCCTATGATTCCTTGATTCATCTCTTCTAAGTTTGGAGGAGGTCCTAGGCCTTGAGGCCCTCCTTGTTCTAGGACTTGTTCAATTTTCTCTAGGGTTGTCTATGATAGTTGAACATAATCTTTAAATATAGTAAGGGTTAGAATGAGCATATGAGATCCCTGCTTGTAGTGGTTCACTCCAATTCTCTTCAATATATATCCTATCATTTTTTCTACTAGTGTTCTCATCATGTGATGGATTATCGACCCTGTGTGAAGAAATGTTTTTAATCAATAATGTGTATATGTCTTAAAATATTAATATTTTATAAAAGATAAATCATTAATTCTTTTATAATAATCGTTTATAATATAACTAATCTAGATCACTAGCACCATCCTTAACAATGGTGCCAATAATGAGTAGTGGGTATTCCCTACACAACCATATGAATCAGAAGTGTTTACATGTAATCCAGTCGAATTCTGTGAATGGTACTAGTATGGTATCTAGATTGTTAAGCATTGATCACAGGTTGATGTCTTCTCACTTGGACTAGTAGTAGCTTTATCATGTATGGTTTAGTTCAAAGTGAGGCATATGCTTATTAATGAGGCATATGCTTATTAATGTTGTGTGGCTAAGGTTGAGCTATATGAAAGTATGAAAATTAATTATTTAATATAATTAATAATAAGAAGACAAATCCTAAACTATCCAAGTCAAAGTACTACAACATTCCTAGCTTACCATACATGTTTTAAACTCACATACTGGCTAGTGGAATTACTAAGTGTTATGCTACTAGGTGAACCAAGCAATAACATTGCTAGGGTTACCAAGAGAATATGTGTTTACGCTTGACATTGGTCACACTCATTCCACCAATTGATTAATGTGCATGAAATTGTAAATATTTACTAAGTACATCAAAAGTAAATTACATTAAAAGTAAATCTATTCTAAGTCAAAGTACTACAATGAATATGAATCAATCTCGATCTTATTGCCATTCATGGAATGTGTCTAGGTACAATGCTAGTTGAATAAGACTTCGTACAATTGACTTAAATCCATGTTGCAAGCACTTATTGACTATTTGGTAAGATTATGGAAGGAAACTATAAGAGTCTAGCTATCTTGCTGATCAAATTGTGTCAATTATGTGGTGGATGCTTGATGAGCGACTAGGTACCCCTACACTCAACCATACAAATACGAGCGTTCACGCATGATCCGGCCGAACTCCATGGACAGGCTAGTTGTGGTATCTAGATAGTTACATGTTGATCATAGTTCGCTGTCTTCCCACATGGACTAGTATTTGCTTTGTCATGTATGGTTTAGTCCAGAGTGAGGCGTATGATGTGATCCTAAACTAATGCTACTCCTAGAGACAATGGAAAATAATCTTTGTTAAACTAATGAGCAATAGGAAATGAGTCTAAGCTAGCCTAAGTGCGATGAGCATCTGTTCCTCAATCATCCGTACACATCTTGGACCTCGTGCATG
>MNCI01024877.1:180580-205081 GCA_015680685.1 Gnetum montanum
TATTTTTGTATGAACTTTGGATGTAACATTCCTCCCCAATGCTCATGTAAATGTGACCAAACTAGACATTGGCCTTTGGGGTGATTGTACAGATAGACGTTACATTGATACATATGATTGGCAGTTGAGTTCTTATCCCTATTCTCTTCTACCCTTTGTTTCGATTGTCGCGTGGTGTCCTGTCCTATTTCTTGATTTGGCATAGTTTGTGCTTTAACAATGTTGACATATTCTCCACATCTTTCATGTAACCAGTCCATCATCTTATTGATCTTTGCCGAAATTTCATCTAGTGATTGTAGGATTGGCAAAGATGATTCCACCTCCTTGAAGTGAGTTGATTTTTCCTCTTCATGATCATGGAACCTTGTTGAGTTGAGATTTTGGTCCTGTTGAGAACCCTCAACATTCTCCCATTTAGTTATTTCTCCTTCTTCTTTTGCTATCCACTTAATAAGCTCTTGGATTTGATGGGTTCGTAGCTCATATAGTTGACCTTGGGTGTACATCCCTAGGGTCTCCCTTGTTTCATTACAAAGCCCATCTATGATATGGTACATTAGCCTCTCCTCGGAGAACCCATGGCCTAGGCAGTTGTTTAACAGTGCATAATATCTTTTTAAGGCCATGTCTAAGGGTTCATGTTATGCTTGTTTCCATTCTTGGATTTGTCTCCTCAAGGCTGACACTCGTGCATAAGTTTGATACCTTTCATTGAAAAGTTCTACGATTGTCGGCCAACGTTGAATTGAGTTTGGTTTTAACGACCTATACCGTACTTTTGCTTGGCCAACGAGTGTCAGAGGAAAGAGCTTAAGTTTTTGCCACCCATTATCAATATTTTTCCATGTATAGGCATCGTAGAAGTCTTGTAAATGTTGTTGCAGATCTAAATCATAGCCTCCTGAAAAATTGAAAAAGTTGTTTAAATCAAGCATGGGTAGACAACTTTCCTTACGATGCCTGCAGGCTATTTGAATAGCCTCTTGTATTTCCATTAATCTTGTAGTGGCCAGTAGGGGTTTATTGTCATCAGGTAAGTTATGCTTTCATGTGTTGGGATGATGTTGTCTTCGTTTATGTTTATAAGAAATCCCCGCCTTGGGTTGCGTACTCCAATCTTCATTGTCATAATATTTATTGGTTCTCCAATGAATTGCCTCACTAGATGTGGCATTATTATAGTCTTGTGAGAGAGACATGGTTGTGAACCGTGTGTGACTTAATTGAATTTAAATTTAATTTATTTTCTAAAGAATATATCGTTAATACTTGTTATAGCAATCTTGTATGATATAACTAATCTAGATAACTAGCATAGTCCCCAACAACGGCACTAATAATGAGCAGCTAGGTACCCCTACACTCAACCATACGAATACAAGCGTTCACGCACGATCCGGCCGAACTCCGTGGACAAGCTAGTCGTGGTATCTAGATAGTTACACGTTGATCACAATTCATTATCTTTCCACCTGGACTAGTATTTGCTTTGTCACGTATGGCTTAGTCCAGAGTNGTTCCTTAATCATCCGTACACATCTTGGACCTCGTGCATGACTACTACTAGGATTACCAAGCGTAGATCCTAGGTATGCTACTGGGTTACCAAGTAGTCACACTTAAATGCTCGTGATTAAGTCGTACTAATTCGGCATTTAACAACAGGAATAGTAGATGATGATAAAGAAATATTAACTAAGAGAACAATAAATAACAATAAGAATTAACAATAATAATTAAACTATTAAAACTAAGTGAATGTTGCATTGATGAAGCAATCTTAATCTTTATTTCCGATCATGTGCGTGTTCAAGTATGTCACACTCGAATAAAGGTATCATACAATTACAAGCATCACACTGTGGGCATGCACTTGGGAAAATAATCTAACTCCTACAAAAACAAAATGCATGAGCTTCGCTACAACTAACTCGAAGCTTTTTTAAATGAGGTGGAAGGCCCTCTTATTTATAGGCTGGGATAGGCAACTGCATAAACGGGGCCACGTCAATGCAAGAAGGCTACATCGACAGGGCCGCGTCGATGCGGCCGCGTATACAGGGCCCCGTATACGTGGCCTAGTTGATGCATCAACTATATAGTGCTTCATCAATGCTCACATATTTATAGGATAATATAGGAATTGCATCAATAGGAATGCATTAATGCATTTGGTTACATCAATGGGAATGCATCGATGAGGATGCGTTAATGAGGATGCATCAACACAACTAAGCTATAGTAGGTGCGATATAGCATCTACGATGTAGCAGCCAACTAAGACATACCAATAGGGATGCTACAATGTAGATACGACATAGCATCTATGATATCTCAGCCAACTAATACACCTGACAAAATGATGCTTCATCATGTCCTAATGACTCTGCTACCTAACATATGAAGTCTCATCACCATGTCTAGGTTAAAGTCCCTAAGATCCCTACCAGTTCTAATGTTAGGCTTTCATTAGGCATTGAGCATCAATTCCCCATGTTGCCTACATATTTTTGTGAGTACACAAAGAATTAGAGTTATCTAATTCTAAAGATGGTGGAAGAATGATGGTTTAGTTAGTATAAAAATGAATGAATCTCCATTCTCCAACCCAAGAAAATAAAATCTAGATAAGCTAATTGAAGGTATATATATAGTCTAATTAGAACTTTATAATTCAGTATTGCCCATCAGAATTGAACCCATGACTTGGAGCTTTCAAATAAAGAATCTTACCATTGGGCTAACACCCCATTGTTATATGGAATTATGTGTGTGTGTGTGTGTAATCATGGCACAAACATTAATGCAACCTTTTGCATTAACATCATAACCTAAATTTTATTGGCACATGTATTAACATAGTTCACAAAATATCCTGGCCCTAATTTATTGACATAGACATCAAATAGTACTAAATTAATTTTTATCCTTATGTGATGAGTAGCAAGTAATCCCTACATCAAACCATATGAATCACTGGTGTTCACTAAGTGATCTAGTCAAATTTTGTAGACTTTAGCTCTCTAAGTACACTAGAACTAGGTAGTGAATTTCAAGGATGTGATCGTTATCTTCTGAGTTCCACTTGTGAGGCACAAGGGTATGGTTAACTATAACTGAGGTACATGATTTGTATGAATTTTATATTTTTCATTTAATTTGCCTATGTGTAAAAAATAAGGTAATTGAATGTTTGATTAATTAAAGAACTAATTAATGCCTTAACTAATCCTAACATAAGTATCCATTCCCATCCACTATACACATCCTAAACATGTTGCAAGGCTACTAGGTTACCAAGCATAAATGCTATTGGGATTACCAAGCATTAACATATGCTCGAGATGGTTGTACTTATGCATGTTAATTATCTTTATTTATTAATTAATAAAATGCATGAACATAGATCACATGAATAATAAATGTATTATGGAAATATTAAGCTAATTCCAAGTGATACAAGGTTTATCAAGAAGCTTGTCTTTATTGCCATTCACATTGAAGTGTCCAGGTATATCAGTGCTTGAATAAATATTTGTACACTTCTCTACTCCTATTGCAAATACTTAGAAAATATTCTAACTCTCAAATAAATGAACTGCAAGATTTCAGCTAAGCTATGAATGAACGAATGTCATAAATGAGGTGGGTATGCACATTTATATAGGCAAGAATAGATACAGCGTCGATGCATCAAAGCATGCATTGATGGGATCACATTGACGGGATTACATCAATGCATTTATGTCACCATGGTCCAATCAATCTTGACTCATCATACCCCCATGACTGAATGAAAATTCATCCTTAAGTAAACAAAAGAAGGAACAAGTTCTTTACAAAATTCTGGAAAGGTATGGGATTATTGACTAATTGACTGACACACACACAAACTGAAATTGACGCTAAGTGCCTAAGTGTACAAATTTACAACTTTTACAAAAATTGGTATTCATGATAACAAAATTGAATACCATTACAAAAACTAATAGCAAACCCCTCTAGTAGCTTGAAGATGTGGAGAAAATCAAACCATCCTAGACGATGGAGGTTTCTAAGGTGCTAAAGGATCTTCTCTTACCTCTGGTGCACGCAACTATTGTGGTTGAGGCTATGGAAGTTGTGGCTATTCTATTGTAGTTGTGACTACTGGCAGAAGATGGAAAGCATCCAACAATGCTTTCATCTTCTCCTCCTTACTTCAAGGATCATACAAGGCCTACCTAGCATCACTAATGTGGGATGGTACGAGAACATCCCATGGATAGGGAATTGCAAGAAATAAATCCTTCATGTTAATGATCCAAGCAATGAATTATTTACATTTAACATTGAACACCTTGATAGCATTTTGTAGTTCTTAGTACTCACTCATTCTGTAGGCTAGGTTCTTAGCTATTGACCATTGATTGACAAAGCACTCTCTCAGAACATCGAGTTTAGCATTTGCTATTTCTAGCCTCTACTTTGTCTTCTTATGATGCTTGAACTCAACCTTGTACAAAAGGTACAAGTTGATCACTTACTTCTCTAGTTTTGATCTTGGCCTCCTAGCAGTTAGCATTGTCAAGTTTTCATAACAAAGGTTGGAAAGTTCCATGTACTTCATCATCTCCTCAATCTACAACTCCTTGAGGTGGATTTCTACCTTGTTGTACATGTTCAGTCCATGAAAGATGGGTTGCCAGATGTCACCTCCTTGTTGGAGCTCATTGATTTCTTTCTATAGGTTTACCTAGTTCCTTTAATGGTTCTTGATCCCTTTGAATTTGACAACCTCATTCTTCTAGACAAAAATCTCAATTGTAGATTTCTGGCAAACAGCACGAACCTTTTCCATTAAGAGATTGTGATTTTTTGTTGCTAACCTCCTCAGGTCCATGGTTACCTTGGCAAGCTACTCCTACTGTTGTCTCATGTATTAAACCATCTGTTCTTTGTGGAGCTTAACATTGCGCAAGTGATAATTATCCTTGGTTAGAATAATGTTCTCCTTGCAAATTTCTACTAAGTCCTTCTTAGTGTTGTAAGCCAATTTTGTTGCTGTGGACTCATCAAAGATCATTGTCTCCTTGGCATTCTCAGCTACTTGAAGTTTTGCCTGAAGCTACAGAAAAGCTTCATCTCTAGTTGTGGTCTGGCCAAGAACTATGGGATTGGCTAAGTGGGCTTTCAATTCTACAACCTTAGTAGTCAAGCATCAATTTTGCTTTGTGACTATCTTAAGTTAGGCATTAGCAATGAGGTACTTGTCCTTCACCTCTAATAGTGCCGACTAGGTTGTAGTGATGTCAACTAGAAGGTCAAAGATCTTCGGGATTAGTTGCTTAGTTCCCATTAGTCATTCCAAAAACTCCTCATGTTGGGCTATGTTGAATCTCCTACTTGCTACTCTTGCTAACATTTGCACATCTCTAAGTGTAGCAATATTTGGCATAGGTGCCATAGGATTGTTGAGTGCTTCGACCACTCGATCAACTACCACCTTGACTGCTATTTCTTGCCCTTAGTGTTGCATCACCAAGACAGTTATCCCATCACCTTCCTCTAGTTGCATTGAGAAGGTAGCAATGTTTCTTGAGATTTCTATAAATTTCTATTATCCTAAGATGGACATTGTTACCTCATAGGTACTAAGATTCTAGTGTGTGGGTGCCTACATTCGTTGGGCAGAAAACATTGGCACCAGATCCTCCAACTAGCTGATGGTACAAGTGACTTTGTTTAGATGGCTTAGGGCTAGTTAGTAGATGGATGGATCCTCACTCAGTCCCACCTACTGTTACTATAGGAGTTACTCATGGAGTTTTTGCATGTGCTCCATGGTAGCGCAAGTCTCCAACGTTATTTCATGAGTGAGTGATGGTGGTGGCTACTCCTCTTCTTGCATCTTGGTAGGCACTTTATCTTTCATCATTTCTACACTGGATGTAGTAGGAGCATGTCGAAGGATGTCATTGAAAATAGCAAGCTATTCCTCCCCTTTTGCACAATTTCTAGATCAAGCATGAGAAGGGGAGTGTCTTTCTGTAATGATTTTTTTCCTTAAAGTGCTTCTCTATCTCAAGATAGATCACCTATGGGAGATTGACAAGAAAGTTTTTGCTCAGAGCATGAAACACATGAGTAGAAAATGTTGTCACCTTGCTTGGCCTTACCATTGGATTGAGGTGGTAGGCTATGATCTTGAAGTATGCTTACTTTGCATTTGTGAGTGCATTGTATTCCTTACGGTCAACTCCATGGCATCATTGTACCCACTCCTTCTTTACCTTTGGGTTTGCTTGTTTCGTGCTTTCTACCAAGGTTGCCCTAGTTTCCAGTAACCTGTGGGCCTAAGGGATAGCCTCCACCTAGTAGGATCTACTACTATCCTTGGTTTTCACTGTGGCATCAGATTTTCTGTTATTCGAAAAGAGATATGTTTCTCTCAAGTATCATTCTCCACTGGAGGTGAGAATAGGCCACATGGGAGAACTATGCAACTGAGTTTTGACTTCTTTTGGGTGAATTCCAAGAAGGTACTAAATTTTAGCTCTTAGAGAACCAAATGTTGAATCTTATTAGCCTTGATTTACCTAAGGCAGGCATCTATCAAGGTGACCTTAAGGGTTGGCCTTGGTTCTAGTGCCTCATTCTAGTGGAATTACTCTATTTCATCTTTAGGAATCTATCGAACAGATTTCACTTTGGGCTCCTCTTGAAGAGGTCCCGTTGCATGTGTTTCAGCTACTTGCTCTTGAGCCCGCTTTGGCTATTGGCTCCTTCTAGTTCTAGGTTGCTTATCCCTCAATTGAGATGGTCCTACTTCCTGTCCATGTTTGTCTCTTAGTCTAGGCACCATCTGTACTTACAACATGATGAAAGATTAGTGTTTGGTGTGTAACTTAAACATTTTTTATACCTTTTGTCTTTGGATTAGTTACATTTGGCTAAGTTGTGGCCATCGTAGATTTGATGATTGTAATATTATTTAATTTAGATGGCTCCTAGAGTTTGTTGGAAAGGTATAACTCATGCAATAGTGATTTTAATATTATTTTATTAGTTAAATCTTATGGAAGTTCAAAAAAATTCAAAAAAATTTCTTCAAAAACCTAAGGTTTGTGGCCCCCATGACGTAGAGCTCACATATGATAGCTGTAGGACTGAAGAATGAGGTTAATCAGACAAGCGGTTTGTGAGATAAGGGCTTTGGAAAGTTTTGGGTAATGAAAAGAGCAAAAACTCTTCTTTCATTTTAAAGTAAATGGTAAAAAATTCACCAAGTGTCATGCCTCTATATTGATGGGCTATGTTGATGGAATCATGTCAACGAGGTTACATTGATGCGGCCAGTTGTGTCAATGGGATCTTGTCAATGCAACTGATAGACAAAATGTTTCACCATTGAAAATGAAAGAAAAAAAAAGAGTTTCTACATTAAATTGAAGTTGATAGGGAGCCAAAAAAGCCAACATCATGATGAAATGCTTGAAGAGAGCTAGATAATTCATAGAAAAGGAGATTTAATGTGGAGAATTTTAATGAAGCAGTGCACAACTGGATGTAACCAATGTGGAGTACAAAATATTTGAATGAAAAAATGCCTAAGGGATGAGGAACTTAACCAAGCCAACCAAGGAGTATGCAAGTGGATCCTTCTCATAGTAGGCTCATGCCTTTAATGTCCTTGCATGCCCTCAAACCAAGGAGTCGGTGGATTCCATGGATGATTAATGGTTATGGTTAGTTAAGGACCAAATTACCAAAGAAACTACTGAAGAATTTTGACTGTATCAAACCAATATATTAAATGAACATGAGAAAAGGTAGTGAGGTGAATTATGAGAAGCATAGGCAGACAAAGTAGAGTGTGGAATGGAGTCTCATATGATGGTCACATGAAGTCCCTTGTGGATTTATGGTTAATATGACTTGATAACATTCACCCTTAGTCCAAATTAAAACCAACCATTTTCAATAACTTTGCATTAACACTCTTAGACTCATCCACCTCCCAAGACCTAAGAATATCTCAATAGATTAATCATCATTCATAAAAGAGAAGTAGGAGATGAGATGGGCCTTAGTTAGAGGGAACCTTCAGGCATGAGTAACATGTCTTTCTAGTCTCATAAACAGTGCTTATAGCTTGTTATTTTGTCTAATGGGTGTGCTTTGAATTACTATTATTGTTGTTTTTTCTTTTTTGGATTTTTAGACTTTTAGATGGGAACCACACCTTGCAAAGACTTTGCTTTCTATTATTGGTCAACAACGGAATGGTGAGAAATCCATGGAAACACTTATGCATTTAAGAGGGTAGGCAAGTACAAAGACCGTAAAGTCCCCTTGAAGTCACACCCTTGTCTATCTATTTAATCCTACCCAAGTTTGGAAACTACTAAGGTCACAAATTCATTAAAAGTTTCATTTCAAAAGGGACCTCATACTTCTGAAACAAGGGAACACCATAGAGTTTTGTGGATGTGTGGATGACATGAACTCACTACCTATTATCATGAAAATAAACCATATCTTAGTTATTAACATTAAAATTCAAAGATAGAATCTAGATATTAGTAATCAACTAACATTATAGTACAAACCACCATTAATTGATAGCTACAGTTGCATGAAGTCCTAAAGATAATAAAGGAAAACATAAGAAAAACATACAAAAAATCCAAACCAAATAAGAAAAAATATAAAAGAAATTTTAAAATATTCAATAAAGAGAAAATGTACTAATAATAGTATAAAACAAAAAACTGTGAAGAATGGAAAAAATGAAAAATTGAGGAGCCACTTTGATTGATTTAGTATGGATGGCCATCTCCCCAATGACTAAGTTGGAAGGAGGAGATTCGAAAAATTGTGCATGCATGTCCATTCATTGAGCTGTTATGATCACTGACTCTTTTAGATTCATGGAAAGGCTTCAGTTGTTGTGTGTTGATTAGCAACTTTTTATTTGGGCTTTTTAGGTTTGTATATTAACATGGCCCTAGAAGGAAAGGTTTCATAGATAATGTAAGGCCCTTTCCACAATGTTTAAAACTTCGTTCTTTATGGTATGTATGTGGATTCCAATATACGACCCTATCTCTTAGTTGGAGTTTTACTTTCCTAATTCTAAGTCATGTTGTTGTTTATTAAATGCCTTATGTACTTTGATAGATGATAAGGCCACTAGTTAGTTCTTATCTAGCACATTAAGATTGATCAACCTTTCTTTTTATGCTAGGCTAAGGTTAAGGCAAAGGTCAAAAGCTGTTAACAGTGTATGAAGCTTTGCTTGGATGGAAAGTATTGGTAGTTTATCATACACAAGATCATAGAGAGAGTAGCCAATAGGATGTTTCCAAGTGGAGTAGTAGGCCCAAAGGGCATCAGTGAGTTTTGTGCTCCAATCCCTCCTATATTTACTAATGGTTCTTGTTAGTATTTTTATGATCTTCCTATTTGTAATCTTTGCTTGAGCATTAGCTTGAGGGTGGTAGGGTGTTGTTAGTTTATGCTTAACCCCCCAGCATTACATGAGTTTTTGAAAGGTGGTGCCTATAAAGTGAGTTTCCTTATTAGAAATAAGTGCATGTGGCATCCCAAACCTATTTACAACATGTTGTTGTATAAACCAAGTAGCCGTAGGAGATGTGCAATCGGTGATGGTCACTGCTTCTACCCATTTGTATAGTAGTTAATAACTACTATAATGTACACCATTCCATTAAACATGGGAGTGATGGAACCCATGAAATTGATGCCCAAAATATCAGAGGGCTTTAGTGGTTGGATCTGTTGTTGAGGTCCTTCCATACAAGTGGTCATTTCACCATCACATTGGCAGTGTTCATAGGAGGGGACGAAGTGTTAAGCATCCTTGAAAAGTGTTGGCCAGTAATACCCTATCATGAGGATCTTAATAGCCATGCATCTCTTGGCATAGTGATCCCCACAAGGGCCCTCATGAGCATCTTAAAGAACATGTAGTTGGTTGTCATCAGGTATGCATCATCAAACTAGGCCATCAGTGCACACCTTGTAAAGATGTTCATTGATTTCCATGAAGTGTTTCACCTAGTGAAGAAACTATTATTTCTTCCTATTGTCCCATTCTTGTGGCATCTCTTAAGTGAAAAGGTAGGTGAAAATGCCATTGTACCCATTGGTTTCAATGGGCCCTTGTTTAGTTATAGCTCCAACAAATAGGAGTTCATTAGAAAATTGATTTGAAAGTGGGTCTTCTCCTCTTTGTTGTCCTATCTTAACTGAGACAAGTGGTCAGCAAACATGTTCTCAGTTTATTAGATCAAATTTTTGTAAGACCACTAGCCACTGTATGACACAAGGGCTCACTGTTGGTTTATTCATCAATAATTGAATTACATTGTGATCCATGGGCATAAACACCTTGTGCTGAGGCACATAGTGCTTGAATTTTTCCAAGGCATACACTACTACCATTAGTTCTTTCTCTATGGTGGTGTTTTTTAGTTGTGCACCCACAATGCTTCTACTCGCATAGTGGATATAGTAAGGACATTTTTGATTCTCACATTTTATCTATCTTACCCAATATTTCAGAAACAAATTTTTATATCAACAATGTCTTGCATTACACCACTTCATCAAGAGGTGCCTCCTCCTCATTGTCATAAAATTGAACGTCCTTGTTGGGGATGAAAGGGTCTTGGTTATATTTCTATGCACTTTTCCTTTTCCTCATCTCACCTTCTTCTTTGGCCACTTACTCAATTAGCCTTTGGATCTGATAGACCCATATCTATAAAAGCCTCCCTTGGGGATAGACCCTAAGAGTTCTTCTCATTTTTGTTCTAAGTCCATCTATGATATGGTAGAGCTGCTCCCTTTGAGAGAAGCCATGGCTTGGGCATTTGTGCAATAGAGAGTAATATTTGTTCATGGCTACATCCAAGGATTCATGTGTTGCTTGCTTCCACCCTTGGATTTGATTCCTTAATGTAGACACTTAGGAGTACGTTTAATACTTGTCATTGAAGAGTTCAAGCATCATACTCCATTGTTTGATTGATTCTAGTTTTAAGGATAGGTACCAGATTTTAGCCTCCTTAATGTGTAACCTAGGGAAAAACTTCAATTTTTGCCATTTGTTCTCAATGTTCTATAAAATGTATGCATTGTGAAAGGCTTGGAGATCATTTTGTAGATTAGAATTGTATGCCCCTTCAAACTTAGGGATATTTTTTATGTCCAACCATTTAATTTGGCTATTTTTCACATGCCTTGTTGAAATCCTCATGGCCTCCACAATGTTTAGCATATTTCTAGTTGCAAGTAAAGGCTCATCATAGTCATAGCCCCTATGATGACCATGATGACTATGATGCCCCTTGTTGTCCCTTCATTCTTGGTGGTGGACCTCCCTTAATTACCTACACCCTGGTCTCTACTATTTCAGTAGGGTCTATGATCATCTCTATCTTGCCAATCACCTCCATCATGTTCTCTTCCTCTGTGGCTTTAGTTGAAGCTGAAGAAGGAAGAATATGAGGATGAAGAAGGTGAAGAGGAAGGAGGACTACCATTAGAATAGTGCCTACTACTTTCTCTCCTTTGGTCCTGACTACGATCATCATGTTTGTCTTTATCATGATTCTTATCATTATTCCTACCTTAACTCCCTGCTTTAGAGCCCCCATGGTCATGGGATCAGATCTTTCCCAAACTAGGATTATTTACAATTGATTGTAAATTCTAGTTAAGGGCCCCTTCATCAAAGAAGAGGGGAGGAAAATCAATATTTTGAGAACCCCCAGAGAAGGAATTCTCTCCTTCCTTTTAGCCCAACAGGAAGAAGGGGTTTTTGAACCACTTATCTTTTGATGCCCCATAGCATGCCTCCATCTATTGAACTTTTCTCCGTAATGTATCTATGGGATGATAATCTTGGTAATCATGTTCTTGCACAATGTACTTAGAATTGAGCCCCTAGATGTCCAATCTCATATGATTGTGGAGCATTATCACAGGAACTAATTGATCGGGTGGCAATGCAAGGTTGCCCTCCATGTCCCTCCACCACAGTTATTCATCTTGGTGTAGGATTAAGGTGAAATCTAGAATATACTCATCTAGATAAGTATAGATCACTTTGCATTGTTGGAGCATGGGTGGTTTTGGGTCTTCTTGCCTTTGATTGGAATTGTTCTCGAACAATAGTGGAAACTCTTCCTTGTGAGAAGAAGCCATGTTAGTTTTTATGAAAAACAATGTGCTTGTATTATTATTTTCCTTAATGATTTTAACTTTAAGGTTCATTACAATATTGTTGGATAATTTCACTAACTCCTAGGTAGCACATGTAGCTAACTAAAGTCCTCGGCAATGGCACTAATGATGAGCAGTGAGCAACCCTACTCCCATTAGTGTACTTTGTCATATACTGAATAGACTTCCTAAGTATAGTTTGACCACTTAAATATAATTTTTCTAGAATTTCATGAACTCATTTGCTAAAGGTTTCGGACCTTGATGTTAGATTTCCAATAGTTAACATACTTATAGTTTCCTCCTCATGGCCAAATTTCCTAGAGGGAACCCTATGATTGAGGACTTCTAAATGTTGTAATTGAACTAAATCATAGGTACCAGAGCCACCTAGTTTATTTAATTAAACTAAATGAAGTATCTTGAGTACTCTTTCAAAATCTTGTTCATGTATTCCATCTATCCATTCATCTGGGGATGATACCTTAAAGATATTTACAGCCTTACATCTAGTATCTCAAACAACTTCCACCAAAAATATCTTATGAAACAAGAGTCATAATTCAAAATAATGCTTAATGAAAACCCAAAGTAGTGAAATACATCATCAAAGAACAAGAATGTTGCATTCTTAGCCTTATAAGATGTGGCTTATAAGATGAAAATGACATGGTTTAAGAACTTATCTACAACTATAAGAATGCTAGAAAATCTCTATGTTGTGGGTAGTTTCATTATAAAATCCATGAAAATAGCTACCCATGGAAGCTCTAAAATCTCCAAGGGATGCAACAAACCCCCTTGTTTCTCATTGGAACTCTTGTCTTATTGGCCAAACTAATAGCCACACAAAATTTGCCACATCAATCCCCATGTTAGGTTAGTAAAATCTTCTTCATGAATGCCACCATCCATTTATGCATTGAATGACCTACTTAGAGGGTGCTATGAAATTCATCAATGGTTTAAGAATGTAAAGCATCCTAGTTTAGAACATAGATTTGATTATTCTTGAAGATGAGTAGTCCATCCAATTCACTGAAATTCAATTCATTTTCATCTTGGACTAGCTTCAACAACTTCCAAGCACATTAATCATGATGTTATCTATCCTTAATTTTCTCCTAGAGTTCATAATCATCCATTACCCAAGAGTTATTAGGTTGACCCATGATCTTCATCAAATATACCTTAGGATGTCTTCTCAAAGCATCTACCACCATGTTCTTCCTATCTAGACAATAAATAAACTGAAGATTGAATTCAGGCAACAAACTCAATCATTGATTTTGCTTTAGCTTCAACTTGGAATGGATAAAAGGGTACATTGTGGCAATATTTTCTATTTTGAGTACCATGGGACCACTTATGAGATAGTATTGTCAAGTATGAAAATAATGGATAATGGTGAATGTCTACTTTGATGCACTAGACACAACTATTCCTCATCTTGAAAAGTTAGGGATGATCAACATGGGTTATGTTGTGAGGGAAATCCTGATCTTGTCAAATGCTTCTCGATGTTTCAATAACATGAACATGTTTCTTGAAAAGTCAAGACTGTTGTCACTCCAAAGAACACATGAAAAAAATTTCTATAATAATTGATAAATCCCAAGAATTGGCATAATTCAAGCATGTCTTTTAAAAGAGGCCATGTGGCAATGGCCTCCTCCTTCTTCTAATTTAGTTTCATCTTGCCTTCACCAATGATATGATCTAAGAATTTTAACTTTGCCTTTTTGAATTCACAATTCTCTCACACATACAACTCATGCTCCTATAGTTTGGAGAACATCATGTTTAAGTGTTAAATGTGTTTATCCATAAAATAAGAGTTCACGAGGATGTCATCAAGATATATAACTATGAACTTTTTAAGGTATGAGTGAAATACCTTTTTCATGAGTGTGCAAAAGATGATTGGGGCATTGTACAACCTAAAAGATATGACAATCTAGTTGTATGAGTTGTAGTAAGTAATATAAGTTATCTTCTTCTCATCTCCTTCAATGATCCACACATGATAATAACCTTTACAAAGGTCAAGTTGAGAGAGGGCTTCAGTTCTTACTAGCTAGTCAAATAGATTCAAAACCAAAGATATTGGATACCTATTGTTAATTGTGTATTTGTTAAAGATGTTGAAATCACAACACAGCCTCAACATGTCATCTTCTTTCTTAGCAAATAATACCTGGGTCTCCTACGGATATTTGAGGGATGAGATATTATCCTTTTCAGCCAAACTTACCAACCATTTCTTTAGTTCTATCAAGTTAAGGATAATCATCTTGTAAGGCCATTGCTTAGGAGGGGTAGTTTCCAACAATAGCTTAATCTTATGGTCTACCATATGTCGTTCTCATAATTTGCAAGGCATCTCCACTGACATTTGATTCTTATAACTTTCTAGCACTTTCTTGATCTAAACATTTATTCAAGTAACACTTTTCTCTTCCACCTTTCTTAAGATGACAAGAAACAACTGTTTGGTTGGATCTTGAGCAACCTACTTCATCATGATTGGTGAGATAATTTTGACCTCATGAAGAGGACTAATTGCTTCTAGTACATAGATCTTCACCACATAGGGTGATTCTTCATGCAAAATGTAGAGAACATCAAGGTACATGGTAACCAAGACATTCATTGTAATAACCCCTATTAATTATCTATAAAATCCTATAAATAACTAATAGAAATGCTACAAAACCCTAAGGATTTGAATTTAACCTTGATTTAATAATTCCTAATTAGTTGTAAAATAAATAAAAACTCATGATTAGATACATAAATATAGTAGAGCAATACAACACAAAATTAGTTTTTACTACTTGCATTAATAATTAAATAAATTAATTGAAGAAAAAATAAAAATTACTGCATCCAAAGAAATGTAGAAGTTAAAAGTTCAAATAATTATACTAATAAAAAGTATACAAAAAGATAATTTCAACAATCCTTGTTTCACCTCAATCAAACATCTTGAAAAAACAATATTCACCTTCAAAATTTATCAAATTAATTAATAAAATAAAAATATTAATACAGAATAAAATAATATTATTTTCTCCTAACATATAGTAAGCACTGAAATAAAAAATAACCATAGTAATGTCATGATACAAATGGCACAAACAACAATTTCATATCTATCATACTTTATTATTTACTCATAAAAATAAGTACACCACTTAAATATCCATAAAGTGTGCATGAGTTGTATAAAATATACAAACATTATTTTTCAAGTTTAGAGGGTCTATTGTATATAGAATTGATCTAGCTTTCATCTCATATCCCTCTTCTAGTATTCGCTTGGCTACTGTGGGCTCTCTACATCGAAAGAGTGAAAAGCCCTTGAATAAGAAAGGTTATTTTATTTTCCTATTCAGAAAACATAAAAGTTTTGGGCCAAAAGTCTTAGGATGCATGCTTTACAAAGGTTTCCAATTAAATATTCAAAAATGTTTTAAAGTCTAGGAATGCCAAAAATTTTCCAAAAATTTAAGAATCTAAATATTTTATATTTTATCCAAGAATCTATGAAGGCTAGGTCTTGGCTATCCTTATTGCCAAAAGAATATACTAACAGGTCTTTGAATAACATGACTAGTATCATCAAATTATCCTATTAAATATTCAATATCCAAAAATATCATAAAATCTAAATAATATATATTTTATCTAGGAATCTTTGAAGGCTAGGTCTTAGCTATGCTCATTACCAAAAAAACATACTGATAGACTTTAAAATAACCTCATTGCTAACATTAGATTATCTTTGTGATCCCAAGCAAGTCACCCATTGTGGGATCACACTACTAACATGCTCAGCCATTGAGGCATACCCATTATTAGAAGAATAGATATTCACTATGCCTCATTAGACACTATGGGATTGGTCTTGCTAAGGAACACTCCACTATTACATGCAAATGGAGGCTTCTAAAAGATTTGGAGCTCCCACTACCAATTGAGTAAACTTGGTCACTTTATATATTATTTCATTATATTTTAAATTTAAAAGGTTTCCAAAATATCTAAAATTTTATTATAGCAAAAATTACACAAAATTCTTGCAAAATCTCATTTATATCAATGAATAATTGAAAATAATCATAAAATATCAAATAAAACAAGTTGAGAAAAGTTTCCACATATTGCAAAAATTCACCAAATGATAGAAACAAATTTGAACAAAATTACAATACCAATGTCCATATAAAAATAATCCCATATTGATAGAAATTCGATATTCTCTGCATAACAATTAAAATAGTAAAAAACTAAAGAAGAACTAGAAATTAGAGAGAAAGAGTACAAAAGCTACAACAAAGTAGGGAAACTAAATGAAAAAAAAATAAAACAAATTTTGTTAGTGTTCCAAGACCTTTCAAAGTCTTCTTTGACTTTCTTTCCATCCTAAAACGCTCAAATTATATTTTCACTTCATTCCAACCTATGTACCATAAACCTTGTCTAAACTAAAATGAAACATATTAAAGAATTAAATCTATTTATAAGAAGAAGAATCCCATGTAATGTGACATGTAACCCTAATAAGTGTTCAAAAATTGAAGAAATAGACTTGAAATAAAAAAAGTGCAACTTGAAATGAATTTCATATGAAGAAACTAAGTGAAAAATGGTTTTTATTTCACTGAACAGAAAATCCAATGAAGAGATAAGGTAGTCATAAGATAAAGGTGGTGAAAAAATATAATTTATGTAACTTTTATAAGTTACATTAAGCTTATAAGTTTGTATATACCTTTTATATAACACAAGTGGGAAGTGTGGGATGGCCATTTGGAGGGGTTGTGTGTGCGTGCACGTGTGTTAGATCCCAAATACTTTTTATATATCCTTTTCATGTGTCTATTCCCTATACAAGTGGGTTTGTTTAACACTTACTTACTTTTAATTTTGATTTTTTTTAATTAATTATTTTTTATAGAATAGCTTATGGAATAACATTTGATTTTCTATTTACAATAGGTCTACATCAAGGATATGCACTTATCCCATACTTATTTTCCATTATTATGGATGAATTAATAAAACAAATACAAGTTGAAATTCCTTGATGTATGCTATTTGAAAATGATATTGTGCAGGTGGATATAACTTAAGAAAATATTGTTGCTAAAATGGAGAAGTGGAGATATGCTTTAGAAAAAGATTAAAAATTAGCAGAATTAAGACAAAATATATGGAATGTAATTTTAAAAACATAAATAGTAGTGAAAAAGAGGTGAACATTCAAGGAAAAAAAGTCCCTCACTATAAATAGTTTCCCTACCTAGGATAAATCCTCTAATCAAATGGTAAAATTGATAAAGATATTAGAAATAGAGTTGAGGTAGGTGGTCAAAATGGAGACAAGCTAGTGGTCTTCTATGTGATAAAAACCAATAAAATTACAGGGGCAACTTTATACAACAATAATAAGACCTTCTATTTTATATAGTGCTAAATGTTGGATAGTACAAAATAGGTAGGAATAAAAAATCAGTGTGGGAGAAATGTAGATACTTTGATGGCTGTTGAATATTACTAGAAGAGATAATACATAATATATACATTAGAGGAAGACTTATAGTGAATTATATTTTAGATAAGCTACAAGAATGGTGGCTTAGATGGTTTGGACATGTGCAAAGAAGATTAGACAATGATCCTATAAATAAAGGTTGCTACATCATTATTCCAGAAAAGCCATCAAAAGGAAAAGCAAGGAAGACATGGGAAAAAAATGATCAAACATGACTTTTTGAACTCCAAATAAACAAGGATCTAGCTCTTAATAGAGGTGAATAGTGAAAAAGAACTCATGTAGCTGATCGCATTTTGTTGGAAAAAGGCTAGGATGATGATGAAGAATTATTTTTTAAAAATATTTTTGTAAGTTATTTTTCTTTATTTCTCTTCTCAATAATACTCCTAAGGTTTAAAGCCCCATACCAGCTGCATACAAACTTTAAATCAAAGTCTATTTAATCTTCTAAGATTCTTATTAAGTGCATTACATTCTAGTATATTGAAATCATATACAAGCCTTACTCATCATAGTTGTACATTTCAAATGTTAAAGATTTTATGGGATTTTTAGCAAACTAAGAATGTGATATCTCAAGAATTGTAACTCTAATTCTAGTGAATATCTTAGATAGATTTGTAAGGTTAGATTCTAAGTAGAACATTATCCTAAGGTACTTCCTTAATAAACATGATTTATGTGATACTTATAATTAAAAATAGCCTCTAAATTCCAGTTTAATAACAAAAAGTGAGAGAGCATATGGCTTGGGTACAATTAGGGCCCAAAATTCTTGTTGAATAGAATATTATATAATCACATGAACATAATAGGAATAAACTATCCATAATTAAATGTGGATAATAAAGGATAAGATATGTATAATTGAATGCACATAAAAATTAAAATATACATAATAAAATACTTTTAAAGGCATGATAATTGACAAAAAAAAAACCTTCTAAAGGTAATTAGATTTTAACATTTAGTCATAAAATATATAAAACATCTATGTTGTAGCTCCACTAACAATAAAAGCAAAGCATACAAAATATTAACAAAACACTCTTGTAAGAAAATTGTATTCATATATGTAGGATAACAACAACAACAACTACTACAATAATATAATCCTATTATTCATAACTAGTCCATTGAAAGACATTTGAAATCGTTAAAGAATTAAATACATGCATTAAATTAAATAATTAAAGCTATGTAAATTTCTAGGTTGTTACATTCACCTTCTCAAGAATTGTTATGTAAGGATGACTTGGAAAGAGTTAATGTTTAAGATTGAAAAATTGAGGCTCCCATTCCACTGGCCTACCTTTACCTCCACATACTTCACTACTCTAGTGCATTTGACTAGATGGAATTTAAATAACTAACTAATAGAGCTGTTACGAAACCCGAAGGATCTAGATTTAACCTAGATTTACTAAGTTAAAAGAAAGTGACAAAATAGATAAAAATTATTAATTAGGAGCATAAACACACTAAAGCAATATAGCATAGAAAATTTCATAATACTTGCATATATAATTAAATAAAATTTATTTAATAAAAAATAGAGATTTACCCAGCCACAAAAATATAGATGTTGAAAAAGTTTACTAGATGCACCATAACATAGTACGTAAAAAAATGATTCTAGTGAAACTTGTTTCATCTTAATTGGACATCTAGAAATAAGGATATTTACATTTAAAGTTCACCAAATTAATTAATAGAGTTAAAATAACAATTAAATTAAATAGTAATATACAATAAATAGTGAAAATGCCACAAAGAAAATTCATGTTGCAGATTGTGGCCAAAACCATTATAATTGATGTAAAATAATGGTAGATACAATTGCCTTATTTTTCCAAATGCTTGGCTTTGTAACCTTTGCCATTGAACTTGAGGCAGGATCTTATTGTACGATGTGAAGTTTGTAGTTCATAGGTTGCAATCTCATATACTTTAACTTATGGAGGCTAAAAAATGCTTCATAAGTTGTTATTACCTCACTTTCCAAGTGAAAAAAGTTATATCATGCATCTAACTAGGCTTGCGAAGGCTAAAAATGCCTTAGCAATCATCAAATTTGGGGTTTTCACAGTTTTTATGCTAGCCATAGTAATTTATACGCTGAATCATCTACAACTAGTGTATGAATTATTGGGCTTTAATTTTCATGTGGAAACCAACATATAAATATGGAAGCTAGCACATTTATGGTGAAGCTAGTGTACTCATGGTAAAGCCAACATACTTATGGTGGGCTTTCATGTATCAAAACTTACCAAAATTGATAAATATGCTAGGGTTGGATGGCCTACAACATCAGAAGTTTGTAGCAATTTGTCAGCAATCATGGCAGAAATTTTCAACAACGAATCAAATCCTAATGACCTATATAAACCAAGCTTGGCCACTTGAAAAGGGCTTTTGGTAAATTTACATTCAGGCTTAGCAAAGAGACTTTTAGAGTAGTTTAGAGTAATTGAAAGTTTAACAACAACTTCACCATCATAAAGTAGATCTAGTGCCAAAGGGAGACTAAAGAGCTTCAGGAGTGCAACTTGGAACTTTCGGAGAGTGTAGCTAACTGCAGAACACACTTTGTAAACTTCACTGGACTCTAGGCATCATCCATTTAGCTTTTTGATTCATTCAAAGCCCATAAGCTTGTACCTATTCAAACCTTTTTCTTGCAATAGTTTATTATTTTAATAAAAATTTGTAATTTATTTCTATAGCTCAAGTTTATTTTGTGTTTTCTCTTGTGTTAGATTTACATTTTCAATTAAAGTTATTTGCATCGTTTCCATATTCTATGTCCTTGGGTAATTGGCAAGACCCTCCAAGGTGCTTTGAATCCCTTTGTCAAGGCTCATGGGATCTAGAGTTAAATTGTTTCACCAGAAATCTTCGATTTTATAGCACCAAATTTTTCCAATGTTATAGTTTCTGATGCTAGAAGCAGGGTCTCTACCCAAATTCTTTACTTAATCCTACTCTGTCCTTGCTTGTTTATCAATTTTATTTGCTATTTAATTTTGTTTACTGAAAACCCTTTGGATATTGCCTTGAAATTTTGCTCAAAACCAATGCAGTCACACATTCTCCTACAATTTTTACCTAGCATATTTATTATAGTAGGTTGGGTGTGCTACATTTTTCCAAAAACTGCTGGACTTCTTAAGCTAGCATATTTCTTAGGGAACCTACATTTTCTGATCACCAAAATCTACCTTTTGATTTTCCCAGAGGCTAGTATATTTTTTTTTTCGTTTCCATATACCACTTACGACCTTTGAAAATTTTTTGTTGGGATTCTCCTATAAGCCTAGCGTATTTCCTTAAAACCAACATATTTTTCAAGGGCAACTAGAGTATTTTTGCCATAGGAGGAACACTAGCATATTTTCTTGAAAAACTCCAATGTACTTATTCTTAGAAAAGCTCAGTGTACTTCCTAGATGCCCAACGTGTTTATTACTAGATGATGAGTGGCGAGGTACCCCTACACTCAACCATATGAATACGAGCGTTTTCACGTGCGATCCGGTCGAACTCCGCATATGAACTAGTTGTGGCACCTAGATCGTTATCCTTAGGTTGCAGTTTGCTGTCTTCCCACCTGGACTAGTATTATATTTGTCACATATGGTTTAGTCCAGAGTGAGGTGTATGATGTGTTCCTAATCTAATGCTACTCCTGAAGCCAATAGAAAGAGAATATTAACTAAGCTAAGCTAGGGGAGAAAGGGTAAGAGAATCTAATATAGCCTAAGTGTTATGAGAATCCATCCCTTGATCATCCGTACACATCTTGGACTTCGTGCACGACCACCACTAGGATTACCAAGCGCAGATCCTAGGTACGCCATTGGGTTACCAAGTAGTCACACTTAAATGCTTGTAATCAAGTCGTACTCATTCCGTGTTGCTAGGAGATAAGGATGAGAGAGACTAATTAGGAAAATAGTAAATAACAAATAAATAAATAAACAAAGTGAATGCTGCAATGATGAAGTAATCTCAATCTTTATTGCTGGTCATGTACGTGTCCAAGTACATCACACTCGAATAAAGGATGTCGTACAATTACATTCACCACACTGTAGGAAGACATGGGAAAATAATTCTATCTCTGGAGGGATCAAACTACCAGAGTTTCACTAAGAAACTAGACTAATGCCTAAATAAGGAAGAGTCGCTTCTTATTTATAGAGATTGCGGTGGACTGCGATATCGCAGCCCATGCAATATAGCATCCCATCATACTCCCACGACTGAATAAAAACTTGTCCTTGAGTTACAGTGATTACACAGTGGATAAGTATGGGATTATTAGATGAAAAAAGAAATGGGATGATGCCGCAGTGTGGGAAGAAAACAAAATAAAGACACAACACGTAGAATATTTACAAAATTTGGAACTCATGTAGTTCTTGGTGGCGGTGGCTCCTCCATCGACGCTTTCCCTTTGTCATGTGCTCTAGGCTTTGAGGCTTGATGGCATTGAAGTATGGCCTGGAGCTTCTCCTCTTCGATCCGAGGATCTTGTGTCATCCATGCTAGTGTTCCAATGTTTGACGGAGTTGGCACTTCCCACGGACAAGGTAGTTGAGGAAACATTTGGTTGGCCTTGACGTACCAAGTCGTGAACACTTGTCGTTCCTCCTCATAGGCTTTGGCTTTATCCTTGTATTCATAAAGATCCATTAGCCATCGAGCCAAGTTGGTTGTGACATCTTTTTACCCTTGGTAGCTAGCTTTTACCACCTCAAGTTCAGAATTTGCAACATCCAGTTTTTATAACAGCTTCTTGCATTATGCAAATTCTGCTTCGTATTTGATGTGGGTGGTTGCTACTTGCTGCTCGAGCTCTGACCTTGGGCACCCTGCTATTAACATGGTAAGGTTGGCATATCTTAGGTTTGCCAACTCCATGTACTCTGTCAAGTCCTGGATCTGTAGGTCCTGGTTCTTAACTTCCGATTGGTGGACAAAGGAATATGTGTCCAATATGGCTCGCCAATTAGTGTGTTGAGCACTGATAGCGTTGATTTGGGTGTTGGCCATATGGATCTCCTTCTCTAGGATTTGTTTGTACATCCCCACCTGATCACGGAACTGCTCCTTCAGCTTTTCATGTCATTTAGCCTCATTCTACCATGCGCTTATCTCAATCGCTGACTTTTGACGAATGGCGCGTACCTCCTCCATTGAGAGGGTTCAATTTTCTCTGGCTAAATGGATTACATCTCGGTTGACTTGGATAAATTATTCTCATAATTGATGAAAGTGTTCATTGAGAACATTCTTTTGCTTTTCTATAGTGTTCAAGTAAAGATTATTTGCAACCAGTTGCTTGTTTTCTTCTTGTAAGGCCTTGAGTGCCTTAAGATGCGCATGGGTTTGCGCCTGTGCTGTGGAGGCATCCCAAACAACCATCTCCTTTTCTTCCATCACCTTTTTATTCTCTACAATTAACTTTGTTAGTTGCTTGATTCTAAAGTTTTCTAGCTAGTCTGCGGGAACAAATTACAGAGGGTCCTGCTGTGCTACTTGTAAGGTCACGGGATGCTCTTGTAGTTTCTACACTTTAGCTTCAACATGCTCTGCCCTCACTTCAGATAAGACCAGCTTCCCCTTTGTGGAAATGAGGTTTGACTGAATTACTGTGACATTCTGAGGGATGTCAAACAGGGATGTCATTACTTGCCCTATTTGAAGCAATCGATCAAGCACATCCTCATGTTTCGTAGGAGTCATTGAGGTTCTGGCTAGAGTTTGAGCATCCTGTGCTCCTAAGAGATCTACCGGTGGCACAACAAGTACATTGAAGGATTCTTTAATATGGTCTATGATCACATATGCAGCTCCCATGGCATTCTAGTGTTGCATGACCACCATTGTGGCCCCTTCACTAGTCCCTAACTGCACTTGAAAAGATGCCGCGTTTCCTAAGATCTGTTGTGATCATCTACTTTCCCCTCCTTCTATTTGAATAGAGACTTCACCCCTTGTGTGATCTAACAAAATAGTAGGGTACCTAGCATCATCGATGACGCAGAAGAGGTTTGCATCATCACGACTTTCCCAACTGACTATCTCAGCGATGGCCCTCAGATGGCTCATCGATGGTTAGTAGTCTTGCGGCGGTGGTGGCTGATCCTAGCCTATGCTGGGCCTTGCTTCCTATTGTTGGCTGGGACCCATGGCTGGAGGTTGACTGGGTCCAACCACCTATTCTTCTTCTTGTTCTAGTCCCAGCTCTTCGCCATTGCTTTTCCTTGGAGTTTGTGCATTTAGTAATTCAGCATATGAAGTGTCTTGGGCCCTTCGGAGGACGTCATTGGTGTATCCCCAAATACTAGCACATTAGCAAAGCTTTCTAATAAGACAGGAGAAAGGCAGCACCATCTTCCCTATCTTCTGTTCTTCAAACCGCCTTAGGATCTCTGTCAAATATAGATGGGGTAGGTTAGCGTTAACCTTTCCCATCAACACTGCGCATCCTCTAGCCGCATATGTTGATATTCTTTTGAGGTCCTTTGTGGGGAAGAGGTGATATGTTCCAATTTTGAAGTAAACCCTCTCTTCTATCATCAATTCACCAAAAGCTTTATCCTTGCCATAACCCTTCTCTAACCAATCCTTTCGCACATCAGGGTCTAAACGGGTAGATAACCGAGCAACCTAGGGCCTTGTATTTGGAA
>MNCI01024877.1:208693-221427 GCA_015680685.1 Gnetum montanum
AGCCTCTTGTATTTGCGTTAGGCTTGTAGTGGCCAGTGGGGGTTCATCGTCATCTGGTAAGTTAGGCTTTTGTGTATTGGGATGACGTTGTTTTCGTTCATGTTTATAAGAAACTCCCACTTTAGGTTGTATACTCCAATCTTCATCATCATATAGTTCATTGGTTCTCAAATGAACTTCCTCACTAAGTGTGGAATTATTATCATCTTGTAGGAGAAGCATTGTTGTGCAGTTGTGTGTGAATTTGGATGTGACTTTTTATAATTACTTCTTCTTCCTAAGAGATATATCGTTAAGTCCTTTACAGCGACCTTGTATGATATAACTAATCTAGATAACTAGCACCGTCCCCGGCAACGGTGCCAATGATGAGTGACAAGGTACCCCTACACTCAACCATACGAATACGAGCATTTTCATGCACGATCCGGTCAAACTTCGCAAATGGACTAGTTGTGGCACGTAGATTGTTATCCTTAGGTTGCAGTTCACTATCTTCCCACTTGGACTAGTATTATATTTGTCACGTATGGTTTAGTCCAGAGTGAGGTGTATGATGTGTTCCTAATCTAATGCTACTCCTGAAGCTAATAGAAAGAGAATATTAACTAAGTTAAGCTAGGGGAGAAAGGGTAAGAGAATCTAATCTAGCCTAAGTGCGATGAGCATCCATCCCTTGATCATCCGTACACATCTTGGACTTCGTGCATGACTACCACTGGGATTACCAAGCACAGATCCTAGGTACGCCACTGGGTTACCAAGTAGTCACACTTAAATGCTCATAATCAAGTTGTACTCATTTCGCGTTGCTAGGATATAAGGGTGAGAGAGACTAATTAGGAAAATAGTAAATAACAAATAAATAAATAAACAAAGTGAATGCTGCAATGATGAAGTAATCTCGATCTTTATTGCTGATCATGTGCGTGTCCAAGTATGTCACACTTGAATAAAGGATGCCATACAATTACATTCACCACACTGCGGGCAGAGACGGGAAAATATTACTATCTTTGGAGGGATCGAACTGCCAGAGTTTCACTAAGGAACTAGACTAATGCCTAAACAAGGGAGAGCCGCTTCTTATTTATAGACATTGCGGTGGACTGCGATATCGCGTACATGATATTGCAGGGGAAGACACAATATCTCGGGGGATGCGATATTGTTGTGGATGCGATATCGCGTACACAATATCGTGGCCCATGCGATATCACGTCCCATCACTAGAGAACCTAGCGTACTTATTTTCCACAAAGCCAAACTAGCATATTTTCTACAAAGCTAGTGTACTTTTCCAATGTAGGTTTATGGAGTGAATCCAATGTAAAAACTACCTGATTTTAACATTTTTCATACCAATTTTCTCCTAGTAACCAGTTGTAGTGCAAGCCTGTATTCCTTGCATTCGAAGGTCAAAAGAATCCAAAATTAATGAAATAGTTGCATGATTGAGTACGTCTCCTACTCACTTGTCCCTATGCTAATAACTATGTGGCCTTTTCTTTTTATTTTTATTTCATAGCCTAGTTTTAAACTTTTTCTTACATGTATCATTTTTCTTTACCATGCTTTTCCTTGTCTTAGCCTTATTTTGCATGAAATTGATAACTTATTTTTATTCACGTCTTTTATGATTTCCTTTAGAAAACTTGAAAATACCATAAATTTTTTAAAACCTAAAAGAATCTATAAAAATTTTACCATGGCTTGCTAAGGCCTTAAACTAGTGGCCTATAAATGCCTTAAATTGGTGGCCTACCAAGGCCTTAAATTGACAATGCATTTGTAACCTTTTTCTTCCTTATCATTATTACAATCATTATACCATAGTTTGCACTTTATTTTGCTTGATTACTATAACATTTACATTTTACAAAATTTTTGCCTTATAGCCTTGCATTTTAACCAACGTAGCTTTCTCATACAATAAAACATAAAATACATAAATACATAAAAAAATAAAAATGCTAGAAAATATAGATGAGATTTAAAAAATATTATAACCAAAGTGTCCAAGTCCAATAGCCACAGTCACATAGTAACAAAAATTTAGTTAACAATGATAATAAAAATAATAATAAGTCTAATAGCCATGGTTGCATTGTGCAACAAAAAAAAAATATAATGAACTATTTCATAGTCTCCAATAGTGATGAATAGCCAAAACAAAAATGACATCAACATCATAACTGAAATAGCCAAAACATGAAAAGATTGTTAGGCCTAAGGCAAAACTAGAGTAGGAGGATCATCATCATCATCATGACTACTAGGGCTGCTGCCATCACCTGGTTCCTACACCACAACAAAAACAAAAACAAAAAATAAAATAAAAAATTTTATTAGTAACCAATATAACCCAAAACATAGTCATGAAATGGAAAAACTAAAATAAAAATACAAGTTAAACTACAATAAAAATAACCAATTTTCTTTAAAAATAAAAACTTAAAAAATAAACCTATGGAGATTCTAGTGCAAGGTTTTATGGAGGGAAGTTTATAAGACTAGTCTCTAAATGATGAAGAATCTATTCTTCATTCATGTTGGTCTAGTCTACCTCCCTAATGTGTACACTCATCAAGATGTTCCTTCTCTTAATATTTCTCCATGCTAGAGGCTCTCATGAAAGGGTAGTAGTAATTGCCTTTCCTGAAGCAGTAGTGATCTAAGGAGTAGAGGAATTAGACACTAATAGAGAGCCTTTGAATAGCTTGAAGGCATCTTCTACATTTATCCCTTAGATGAACATCTTGAGCTTTTAGCTCTTTATACCCTCCTCTTGTAGCTACATGAAGTAACTCTCCTTTTTTGCCTTGTACTTGTGCTTGTGATCCTTTTGTTTCTTGCCCTGCTCAAGGACCCAAGCATAGTAGTCTCACTAATCTTTGATCTTACGAACTAACAAGTTCATCTATATGTCCTTTTTAGCATTGCTCCTTGCTAGAGCAACCTTGCCATGGGTGACACTCTAGTAGTGCAACCACTCTTTTTCCTTAGAGTGGAAGGAGTCTCTATTAGCTACACGAGCCTCTATAAACTCCTTGTAATCTCTAAGGTCTTTGATCTCATTTTGCTACAAGTTATTCTCTCTCTCCAAGGCTGCAACTCTTTCCCATATGGATTCATTAGAGTGTTGGCACTTTCATGAAGTCCTAGCACATGAGAGGGCACATTCAGTGGCAATGTAGGTAGCTTGTTAAGCTCAATGTCATGCTTAGGGTCCCATCCAACCTTGGACATTGTAAATAACATAACAAAAATATACACATAAAGATAATAAGTAACACAAATAACCAAAAACACTTTAAAATATTAAAATAATGTAACCATAAAACATAAAAGCCATAAAAAATATATATTCTATTATTCTTACCAACATCGAGAACTATCTATTACAATTGATCAATCATGTCTTCCACCATGCCTCACATAAATTCAGTCTTATCAAAAACCTCAACCCATGGTTTGAAACAAAATGTGGAGGTGGATGCCTTTGGAAGAGACTCAAACACCACAACAAGTATAACCATCAACACAACTAAGAGTTAAAATTTTTTTTAACATGAAACTATAAATTACACACATAAACTAGAATGCATAAATACCTAGAGAACCATGTGGGATGTCAACATGAGTTTCATCATCAAACATTAAATCTTCAAATATGGCATCTAAGGCATCTAATGATTCATTGGGTGCTAGTCCATCTTCCTCTTATTGTCTTAGTGCCTTTTGTTCTTGGTATTTTCTCTTTGCTTCTATTGCTACATGGGTTGTAAGTTCTTGTTGTTTTCCTACAAGACTAGCAAAGGCAAAATGTAGAAAAATTTAGCAAATTTGACCTAAAAATAATATAATGACATAAATATGCACATAACATAAAAAATATGCAAAATAACATAAGAAACAAAAAATGCAATTAAAATATACTTGAAACAGTGTGATGTACCTAGCTAAGCCTAAGAGATATCTACTTTTTCACTAACTACCCAGCAACAGTAACTGTCTCCTTAAGTAGTGGCCATTTTAACTTTGCTTTGGTTGCACCATCAACCTCTGCACATAACTCCTTGACTCTTTTGGCATTTCCATGGGCAATATGGGGCTGAATCCCCATGCTGTTAGGGGAAGGAAAATGTGCACCACTAAATTTCTTATTGGTAATTGACAATGATTCCTCAATATCCTCAACTTGTGGGTCATGAATCTGCATGGCTAGGATAATATGTTTTACCTAGGGCTTGGAAAATTGGGAGGGATCATGACTAATCCATTTTCCATCCTTCTTGACCACTAGGAATTCTAAAAACCTCCTTAGATATGTTGTAAAAAAAAAAAAAAAAGCAAAATGCATATGGCATATCATCTCAAGGTTGTTGTGGAATTTTTGAATCTTGTGCTGTAACCCAAAGACTAAGTGAGTAGCCTAGTTAAACTTAGCATGGTCAATGAGGATCTTCTTCATGGTTGAAGCTTGTGAAATACCAAAGACCTTCTTTAGTAACAATAACATGGGAAATGCTCTAGAGTGAAACAATGGATACATCTCATTAACCTCTATGACTTGGCACTAATCTAGAGGCAACCCACTGCTACCACAATGAGAGTTAAGCCATTCTTCAACCTCCTATGTATGGCCCACCTCTTTCCGTACTCTTGTGGTAATCTTCATGCTAGCACAAGATATGCCAAAAGGGTTGCTAATCATGGATCCATTGATGGCCAAGGTAATAGGCATACCATGAACATGAGAGGTGAATTTCTTGACTCCTTTGTCAAAAGATTGAATTACATTCATTATCTCTATAGTAGGCATGGATAGACTAGGAATCATGAGTAGATTAAACAAACCTACATTGATAATCCTCTCCTGGATCTCTCTCTATGCTCTACCAGCCATCCACACTTGAGTTGAATCTGCTTTGCCCCACTTGAGGATGAGTATCTCCTCTGCACATTTTGAGGTGATTATGACAATAGTAGATTTGGGTTGAGGATCTACAACATAACATGGACAACCTGTTAACCTTTAGCATGAGCACATCAAACAAAACAAAAAAATTTATAACAAACATAGCAAAAAATTAAAATTAAATTCATAACCACATTGTTAAAATCAATTAAACAATTAATGCCTACGTAACCAAAAAACAACATAACTAGGGAATGTTGACATTAGTAAACAAAAATTTAAAAATAAAAATCATTAAATTTTCTTACTTGGTTTAGGCTCATCATTTTTTATGGAAGTAACGAGGGTGAAACGGGAATCTCCCAACGTACGATTCCCCGAACGAAATAAGGGGCACAGGGGCTCTAGAAATCATAGGTGCATNAGCACAGGGGCCCTAGAAATCATAGGTGCATATATGCCCAAGTATGGAAGGCCCCACCAATTGTGAGTAGTCTTATTGATCAAACACTTGCGATAGACTTGAGAGTAATGTGAAGTATGTCTGCTAAAGTCATTTCTTAGTTGCTCCAACATTACAAGTCTCATAGTTAAGCCTTGTGCAAAAACTTCTAATGTTGTGTGTACCAAGGATAGGACTTGGTCACTCTTAATCAATCCTTCATCATGCACTCTATACTTGCAACATATAACTGTAACAAAAAATTATTATTAGAACCAAATAGCCTAATGAAAATAAAAAATAGATAAAAAATTAGGATGACACTTATGCTTGCAATTGGTAGAAAGTACCAAGAGGATTTTGGAACAAAGTGTGGACTTGGTGTCCCATCATCAACATGTTGTTGACATTGTACTGAATAAACTCAAGCATATTCCAAATTTGGATAACTTGCATGTTCCTAATGTGTATGTGTCATTGTGATGGTCGTCCTCTACACAAGTGTTAGGGTCATCTACCATAAACTTGGCAATGTGGCTAGTGGAACTAGGTAGCAACGTATCTACAATGACAGTTGCAGTGTTGATGGCCAAGTATGATCATAAAATCATACTAAATTTCTTTAGTAAGAATGCTAAGAACTCTTTCACCATAGGCTTGAATGAAAGAACGATGATCAAGGACCATGTTGGGGGGCATACTGTTTGGTCTTGGCATGTTTATATAGCATAAAATCCCAACTAGTTCAACAACAATGAGGATGTGTTTCAAAAAGGCCTTGCATAACTAAAAAGAGCCATTAAAAAACTATATAACAATAAGCAAAAATTCAACAACACAAATAAAAAATGATAAATATAATTTCAATGTCAACATACAAGACAAAATAACTAAATCCAATGTTACAACCAAAATAAAGAACTAAAATTAAATCTATTGATATTTTTTCAAAAAACCAAGTAAAAAACCAAGTAGCCTAATATAATGATGGTATTTACATAGTTTAAGAATGAATAAAAAAGTATTAAAAGCCAATGTTATTTCAAGCATTAAAAACTATGAGAAAAATTTTGTAACAAGCTTAAACCTATGTTAATAATGCACTAATAACTATAGAAAAATTTCAACTTGAATTGAATTTAATTTTGGCTAGAAATCCCAATTTATAGTGAAATAGCTATAGTAAAACTCTAGGAAGGCTAGAGAAAAAAGATTTTCAAAAAATCCAAAAAACTATTCAAAACCAATATACACCACATAAATGGCCTTTAGTAGCCTCAAACATAGCCAAAAAAATACAAAACATTAACCAACACTGCCAATGCAGGCTAGGAAGCTTGTAGGCCTAACAGTTGAAACTGCAACTATACAAGCAGTTTGTATAACCAAAAATTTGATAAAAAATTACAATTTTTTTGAAGTCTAGGAAGAGTAAATATGCACAATTGAACACAAATCCTATACCAATTTTGTAGTAACAAGCATAGAAAAATTGATAAAGTAACTTGGAATCACTTTGAAATTTATTTCGAGAAACCTAGTCTCTAGTGGAACAACTGTATTGAAACCTTTGAGAAAATTACAAAAAAAATTTTAAAATTCCAAAACTTATGTAGAACCCTTCTACACTATCCTAGAAATTTCCAAGAGGCTAGGAATTTGCTAAAAAAATAGCCAAAGTGTGCCAATGCTATCAGGCTTTGGAGGTCAAAAATAGGTAAAAAATGAAAAATCATTATGCATTTGTTTACGAAAAAAATCATAAAAAATTAACCATAGCTCCAAAACTTGTGATTCAACTCTAATATGATCATTAAACACTATATAATAATCCTATGGCTTCAAAAATTCAAAATTATGTACCATATCCTTATAAAAAGATCATCAATTTTGGCCACTTTTCGGCAAAAAATAGTAAAAAATGCATAGAATAGGGCCAAAGAAAAATTTATAATTTTTCATAGAAAGGAGGACTTAAGGCCAAAATAACAACATGAATACATTGGCACAACTTATACATAACATTCAATCCACATAAAACCAAAATTTTTCTAACATGTAGGCCTAGGTAATACAAAATGCCTCCATACTGTAGTGAAAATTGGTTAAAAAACAGTGAGAGAAGGGCACTTGGCAGTCATGATTGAAGAGCCTTTACCAATGGAGGGTTTTCGAAGATGGGAGATGCCTTTGGAAGTATTTTTTACCTCCTCCAGTGTACGGTTTTTTCTGGTTCCTCCTCTCCTCTTTGACATTTTGTAAGGTTGAAGTAAAATCTTTGGCTCCTCTACAACTTAGCTGCCTTTGTGATCAGAAATGGTAAAAATACACTAGATGTGGATGAGATTGAAGCTAAGAATAGTTAAAAAGGCATGTTTCTAAGTGTTTCCTATTCATGAACCAAGCCATAAAAAATAATTTGCACAAAATTTTCAATGTAGAAACCCTTTGTGTATTTATGTGTTAGAATAGAAATCATTACACCCATAACACCTACCCAACACTCAATGAACTCAGTATTCACAAAGGGAAAGCTAGAAATAAGTTGGGTTTTCTTGCAATTAGATCTGAAACAAAATTTTAACCTTGGGTGAGATCCATAGGATGCTTCCCAAATAAACCACAAAAATCCCAATACAATGGGATTTAGAACCTTAAACAAAAAATATGCTGGGATTGGATCCCCAAGCAAACATGTAAACCTTGGAATGGGTTGTATGCTCTAACCATGGCCAAGGTACATCTTCTAGCTACTCATCCTTGATACACTATGGTTAAGAAATTCCTATCCCAAACTAGAACCTTGGCCACTACCACCGGAGGACTTCGATTGCTGAGAAAATGGCCTAAAACACCTAAAACAAAGCATTCTAAGCATTAATATGCTGGCTATAGGGCAAAGATATATCAACCAACATATTTACATGAGGAATGGTGATGACATGCATAAAAAAAACCTTCACTGTCCCTCCAAAACCATCAAGCCAAACCCCAAACCCTAACTGGAGCCTTTAGCAACCCAAAACCCTAAAAACCTTGTCAAAAAGGTGTCAAAATCTACATATCCTCCAAAAGCACACTAGCATGAGCATTAAATACATTGGATAGCATATTTTTAAGTGGATGGAGCATAAAATAAATCAGTAAGACCTTTAATAATCCTCAAAATTTCTCACCGTAACCTTGGCACCTACATGGAGCTTTCGGTGACCTTGAAACAACAAATGATGAGTTGAAAAGAGGTCAAAACTAGTTTAAACCTAGAAAATACACTAGGATGAGCATTAAATATTCTGGCCAATGTATAAATCTGAAAAAAATTAAGAAAAATCCATCAACTGGTCTAAACAACCTTCAAATGCCTCACTCTAGTCAGAAAACCTATCCGGGACCTTCGATAGCCATTGAACCTCAAAAATTTAGCAAAAAATGGTCGAAATCAGGAAAATCCTCCATCTATACATTGGTTTCAATATTAAATATGTTGACTA
This sequence comes from Gnetum montanum, assembly GCA_015680685.1. Lineage (NCBI taxonomy): Eukaryota > Viridiplantae > Streptophyta > Gnetopsida > Gnetales > Gnetaceae > Gnetum > Gnetum montanum. The sequence goes on from MNCI01024877.1 coordinate 217,548, forward strand.
GTATATTTTTGAGGAGGATGGATGTGAAATGACCAAACAGAGTCTCTAGTAACCTCTCCAATTAACAATCTTAGCCCTAAATGCTAATTGTAGACACCAGTGATCCTAGAAGCCAAGAAATTAGGTCAATTGATCACTCAGACTACCTAGACATTAGAATTTCTTAAGAAATACCCTAGAATTAGTGCTAAATATGTTGGCTAGTGTATTTTTAACTTTGGTGATAGTTTTGATAGTCTTATGACACTCCAAATTACTTGGAATTCAATTGGAGAAGCTTGGAATCATAGAGCCTGAAGCTAGTTGTAACTTGAGCTTAGTTTTGACATGAAAAATTCAAATTTCATCATTTATATGCTAAGACCAGGGAAAAATATGCTAGCTAGTGTATTTTTTAGCTAGAGAGCTCTAAACTACACTTTTGTTGACATATTTTACCCTCAAAATAACTATTTTGCAACACTGAGATCCTTGTGCTACCCTAGGAGATTATTGAAACCAAAATTTCAAGTCTAAAACATTAAACAATAATTTTTTCTAAGAAAATATGCTAGCATGGGAATTAAATATGGTAGCCAATGTATTTCTCAGGTTTTGATAACATGAAAAGACTTCAGCTAGTCAAATCAATACTCAAAAATGACTTATTCTTCCTCCTAGACTACTACGTTGACATTTCAAGGCATCAGAATCCAAAAATTGGCCTAGACAAATCCTAGAAATCAAATTTCATCAAAAAGTACACTAGGGACTATAATAAATATGATGGACAACATATTTGTTTTAAGGGCCAATGTATTTATTGCAAAATACCTTAATTTTACCTTCAAATAGGCTTAAAATGATTGCCTTAAGTGCCCAAACTCTTCCATCAATCCTGGAGCCTTCCACCATGGCCTGCTAGGGCCTAAAATTGCAAAATTTTACCATGATTAACTATGAATAACCATGTTTTACCATATGTTACCTGCCTTGCCTAGTTTGGCCCTGTTCCACTATGTTTTGGCTTGACTTAACATTGTTTTACATTATTGCTAATCATTTTTAGATCATTAGGTGTCATTTGACTTCATTTTTCATCATTTCTAATATTATTTAGCCTTGTTTGATCATATTTCTCTATAATTTGACATCATTTGGATCATGATTAACTAATTTGACATCATTTGACATTAGTTAGGCCTTATTTGATCTTACTTGACATCATTTTATGGGGTTTGACCATCATTTGACCTTCATTTGGCCCCATTTGATCATCATTTGACCTTCATTTGGTCCCATTTGACCATCATTTGGCCTTTATCTTACCCTCATTACACTAACTTACCTCTTCTAGCCTTTCTTTGACCATGTTTAACCTTGTTTGACCATTGATGTAATGTGTTTTGACTTATCTTTTCATTATTAGTAGAGTATTTTACATTGTTTTGACATTATTTACTCATTTTTATCACATAGATGCCACTTAATGAGCTTATGGTTGATGTGTAGGATTGGGGTATGGACATCTAGATGCAAATTAGTTTACCTTTGAGCTTGAGTGGACATCATGGTGATGTTGAATAATTCATACACTTCAATTACTTACATCTTGAGCCTAAGAGCCTAGTTGAGCACATAACCTCTATAGAAAAGCCTCTCAAATGGCCTAAACGTCTAATCAAAATCCTTGACCTCTAGGTTTGTGACATTATTAAAGACTCTCTAGCTAAGGCTCTAGTTACAACGTATATGAATGAGGAGAAAACACTAAAATTAAGTTCCTTGCCTAATCCCAACAGGCTCAAGACATCACCAAGGTTCTTTAGGATAACATTAAGATCTTTGCCTAGTCATATGAGGATATGATAGGTTTCAATCCATGCCTAGTGCAACACAACATTATACTTAATCCTAGTATTAAACTAGTTAAGCAAAAGGTTCACAAAATTAGACCAAATCTAGCCTTGGTAGTTCTTGATGAGATCATGAAACTGTACTAAGCTAGTTTCATTCGAGCTATCGATTATGCAAATTGGGTTTTCCACATAGTGGTAGTTCCTAAGAAAAATGGGAGTGTACATATTTGGATTGATTTCCAAGATTTAAATAAGGTAACTATTAAAGAGGATTTTCCTTTTCCTAGTATTAACCAACTCATGGATACTACAGCAAGACATGCCTTGTTAGCCTTCATGGATGGGTTCTTGGGATAAAACCAAGTTAGGATTAACCTAGAACATCAACTTTACATGATCTTCATGACCTTGTGGGGAACATTTTATTATACCATGATGTTGTTTGGTCTAAAGAATGTAGGCACAATCAATCAACAAGCCATTATATACATATTTAATGATTACATGTTGGGGTTACTCAACGACTACATGGATGACTTAGTGCTTAAGCGATGCCTCAAATACGAACTTAGGCTGAATCCTAGGAAGTGTATCTTTGGTGTTAAAACTAGTAAGATGCTTGGCTTTGTAGTATCTAAAGTAGAAATATGCCTTGATCCTAATAAGGTTAAGGCCACAACCAACTTGGCAGCACCTACTAACCTTAAGGAGCTTTAGGAACTACAAGGTAGATTGCAATTTATTCATAGGTTCATCTTAAGGCTTATAGATAAGGTACAATCCATGCAAAAATTTCTTAAGAACGGGTTCACCTATGAGTGGGCTACTTGATGCCAAGAAGCCTTTGATAACATTAAGCAAGAGTTGGCTTGTAACACCCTTCTTTCTACACTTAGGATGAAAAGTATTACATGGGGAAAGAACGGGCAACAAAGTTTGGTCATGGCAGTGTAATGAAATTGATTCATTTTAATGTAGTAAAAGGAAGTATGGTTAAGCCATAAATGAAAGGATGAAGAAAATATTAAATATTGATAAGACAATGTGAATAAATTATATCTTTTAGTATTAACATTAATATAAGTATAAGTAATAAAGATTTAAATTATAAGCAAGCAATCATTAAAATAAATCTCAAATTCAATAATATTATAAATTCAATAATTATTTCTTCTTAAACATCTCATATAAAGAAATATGATAAGTTCTCATGGTCACTACATAATTCATAATCCATACAAAGTCTACTATAAAAGACTAAGCAAGTGGATAAAATTAATATAAATCTACTTATAAAGTAGCAAATATAGTTCCAAATAACATATTGTTTCATCATGTGTTATGAAAATCACCAAAGTACCACATGTACTCCATGCTCTTCCTAGCTTGAAATACTTGTACATAAAACAAAAATATCAACTATCATTGAGAGAGAAACCTTGGCATCCTCTTCTAACTAAATTGAGAACATGTCTTATGGGGCCTAGGTAGGGCATGATAACTTGCAAAATAATCAATGCAAAGCCTATCCAACATACAACCACTACAAAATCCAAGATCATCCATCAACATGGAACATAGAATGCACAAACATGTGAAAAATCCAATGCCATACAACCATCTAACAAGCATGTGATCAACCCATTTGATCATCATAATGGTCCAAAACCAACATCCATTCACTCCACCCATCAACCAAAAAAACAAGGAGGCTAGCACGCACCACACTTAGTGTTGTTAGAACCAAAAACCTTGGTTGCTAGAAAACCAAGGATTCTTAGTCACAAACAGTCTCAACCTTGAATCCCCAAGGCCTCCACAAGAAAAATGAGATTCAAGATGCCCTGGATGGTCCTGTAGATCACCTAGGGACTTGAGGGGGATGCAAAATAAGGGTAACAATGTAAAAAGATGCAAATTTAATAAAATAATGCATTGGAATTATCGTAATTATATTTGAAATTGTACACAAAATGAAATCATAAAGTTCATTAAATAAACAAAGAATGAGTTCAAAGATGTGTACAAAATTGATGCCCAAG
>MNCI01024877.1:228786-247601 GCA_015680685.1 Gnetum montanum
AAATCCCAAGCTAGGGGACAATGTTGGCAATATGACTAAAAGATTTTGGCATAGAAATTAGGTGGAGGTTCAAGCTCTCCTTCTAGTGCCAAGAAAACTGTTGCAATGGAAAACCTTGGTCATTGGAAAATTGAGGATTCTCAACCTCAAATCCCAAAGGCCTCCACAAGAAAAATGAGATTTAGGATGTCCTAGATAGCCTAGTAGATCACTTAGGGATTGGAGGGGGTTGCAAAATGGGGTAACAAAGTAAAAAGATGTAGATATAATAAAATAATGCACTAGGAATATCACAATTATATCTAAAATTGTACACAAAATGAAACCATAAAATTCATTAAATAAACAAAGAATGAGTTCAAAGGTGTGTACAAAATTNTCAATCAACTCCACAATTTTATATTTCTATTACTCTCAATGATATCAAACCTCCTATGTTACCATTGTAGATCTACAATGTTGGTTATTTTTGGGTTTGAGAAATGTGAGGGATTGGAATAGCCAAAGTGCTCCACGCTGGGATTTGGGGATCCTAGGGAGGGTAACGTTGACATCTAAAGTCCACAAATCCCAAGGGAGGTAATGGAGGGTAATTGGTTGTAGAGGTTCTACATTATTAGGCCCTAAGAAATTGTGTTTCTACTAAGTAAGAAAGAACTCTTGGATGCCAAATGCTAAGGGTGTTGAGTTTTCAAAGTGTGGATCCTTGAAATGGTTTCAAGGTTTGGTTTTTATAGGGGTTTGGCCATGATTTAGGCTATAAATTGGCTGTAAATTACTAATAGATTGGTTGTAAATTGTAATAAATTAGTTGCCACATTTAGGGGGGCAAGTGGGAAAATCTTCCACGTTGAGGGTAGGTGAGATCCACCCTTTGTACTCCTCTAAGCTAGTTTTGAAGTCTCCTAGCTATCTTACTCCCTTGTAGGGGGGTGTTAGCGTAGAAAAGTGTATAACCCCCATAAAGTCAATCAAATTATCATGTTTGGCATTCCAAAAGGCATTTTTGACCTCCCAAGCCCAAATATAGATACTAGGTTACTCTTTTTACTTGGGGAATGAAGCCTTGGCCACTTATTAAGGCATTTTTAGCCACAAAAAGTGTAAACTTAGTGAGATTTCCCCTCATGGATTATAACCTTCACATTTACAATGAAGTTTTGCCTCGGGTTTCATGGGATGGAGTTTCAAAAAATTACAAAATGCAAATTTGGTGGTGTTTCAAGTGTAAATGTGTATCAAGTTATCATGAATACACTAAAGTTTCCAAATCAATGTTTTTGAAAAAATATCAAACTATCATGCACACAAATTTATTATTAGTCTTAATGAACCAAGGTGTCCCAATGGATCCCATCAAGGTTCTTACACATGTTGATGCTAGAGGTGTCCTAGTGGATACCCACCTCTAACATTATGAAGGAACCAACCAAACACAACCAATGAGGCATAGAACATCCTTTCTTAATGAATGAGGCCTACAACAAGAGCCACATTAGTGCATTGATAGTGGTGATGAATCATAAAAATTAGCTCTAGGGAGCCCATCTCGAACTAGTCACAAACTTGCTGCTAGCTCCATCATTCAAATACATAGCAAAGAATAAAACCATGGCATCATCCAACCATCCCAAAATCATCAAAATATGGCAAACTGACATTGACGATGGTAGGACTCAACATCAATTTTACATATGCTAACAAAAGGATCATTAATCTAACATATCATAGCACAATCCAAATCTCAGCAATCTAACATGTTCCGCAACAACTCCAAGATCAAAAATATGGTATGTCCCAATAGATCCAATGGTTTAAGAATTCAATATGATCCAATCAACCAAGATTATAAGAGATATCCAAAAGATCCAATCCTCCAAAATCACAACACCCCAAATCACAAAACCAAGCTCAATAGCATACTTGCCCTAGAGGTCAATATATTCAACAATCTCTCATAAGCCAAATCTATCAACGAATCAAAATGGAAGACAGTAAGGGCAAGATAACTCTCATCAATAATAAGGAAAAATATTATAACCACAAAAATAATCCATCTCTGAGAAAGAATTCATATTACTTAAACACTTCACCCAAAAATTCCAACTTTCCAAACTAGAATTAAGATAAAATGAGCATTAGTTATTATAACCTTTATAACTCATAGATACATATGAATTGCTTATCAAATCATGATTCATTAGAAAGCTAATATTCATGTTTATATATTAAAAAAATATTAGATCAAATAAAGATTTAGATTAGAAGATATCAATCCATAATTCTAGAAAATGAAAATAGAGATAGAAACAAGTGCCTAACACTAAATCATTGATAACTACATGAAAACAACTTCTTTTTTCTTGATTCTAATTTGGTTGGAAAGATAACATCAAAGGCTAAGCATCATAAAAATTTTATAAGAAACCAAGTTATAGATAAGGAGCTATTAATAGGTAAATCATTGTATCTAATTTCTAGGTAAACTCAGATAACCCTTAAAGATGCAATCAAAAATCTTACTAAAAAAGTTAATTTTTAGTGCTTTCACCTAGATCTACTCATTATTTATGTTATAAATATCATATCAAAATTTTAGAAGTAGATACATAACCAACATACAGATATAACCTTAACTCTAGACCCTACTAAAATTGCTACAATTTTGGATATCATTGGAAGAATCACCTATATCACCTTATCTACAATGAATTACTATTTGATGTTTGATCCTTGATCAAACTGGTAGATAATTTCTTAAGAATTTCAACAATAGATAGATCACAATGAAATTCTAAGTATAGAGAGAGATATGAACATTCTACCAAGAACTATACGAATCATTTTGAACCCTTAAAATGTAAAGTTTATAGAAGGTACTTTAAATAGGAAAAATAAAAAAAATATAGAATTGAAATTACAAATTCAGAATTTTTCAGTAATAACCATCATAAATATACTATGTCTACAAAATTTTTCATCAATTCTAACAAAACCAAACCTTGATTTATGCAAAACCTATAGAACTGAAATAACCAGGAGAAGGGGAATAAGATTACTTACCTGGAATATTTTTGAATTTTGTTGAATGAGTCTTTCCATGTGTTCCTTAGAACAACAAGCTCCTCACACTCCTCCAACACAGTAGCACTCCAAACGAAGAGATAAGAGGCCAAAAATTCTTGGGTTAAGGGAATGTGTGATTTTTAATGACTTCTTCCTTAATCCATCTATGCCCAAACCTTTGTGATCAAGCTACCCTCTCTCATCTACTTCCAAGACCCATGTCACTCATCTACCTTCCTTCCCATTAATCTAATTACTAACCTAGTTAAAATTAAAATTACATAGATAAATCACATGTCATGCCATCATAGTGACACCTTGCTCATTCCATAGCCTTCATGAGAACTTGCCACAACTCATTCACCTAGTTAGTGCATAGCAATGTTAGGCAAAAATAATCAACATGAATAATGGTAAAAATAAGTAAACATGGGTAATAAAAATTTACCATATGGTAAGAAAATTTAAATATGCATACAAAAATTAATATTAATATTATTAATCATCTTCAACCATTCTACCTTCACTATGCATACAAGGTAAAATGTTATTAACCTTTGCTAAAATATGAGTTGTTACATGGCCCAACTACCCAAGGTGTATCCACCACAAAAGGAAAAACCTTTTACATCTATCTTGCAATCTCTAACACATCCATTACCTCTCTACTCTGTTAAAAATGAGATGATGGAGTAGAGCTATAGGTATACTAAACCTATGTATTAATTGCCTATGAAACTTGATACACAGAGGTTGAGAAGGATTGTCTAGCCCTAGAATTATCCTTAAAGAAGTGGAGACACTACCTCTTCAGTAGTCAAGTTAATGTCATATTCAAGGACACTATATTAAGAGCCATAATGACCAACATCTATGAAAGTAGCCAAATAGCACGATGGAAGGTCATAATAGTCGAGTTTGACTTGCATTACATTTTGCAAGCCTTAGCCAAAGGTCAAGCTATAGCCACACAACTCACAAATTTTTTGGTTGAGGGTAATGTAGCCATAGATCCTAAATTCCCTGATGAGCATGTCAACATTATCAATGGGGTACTTGAGAACTATGAAGCTATCATGCACTTTGATAGAGCTTCAATTTCCCATGGGGCTAGTGTTGCTACTATCCTAACATCACCTTCTAATGTAATCCAACCTTTTTATTATCATTTTCAATTTCCATTTACTAATAATGTGGTGGAGTATGAAGGATTAATTAGAGGAATGATGGTATCCTGTGACCAAGGAATCAAATAGTTGATGATAAAAGATTATTCAAAACTTGTGGTTAACCAAGTAATTGAGGTTTATGCTTGCAAAGCCAAACATCTACAGCTTTAATATGATCTAGCTAAGAATCTAATGTAATAATTTATAGACATTAGTATTTAACATATATCCTGAATTGAGAATACAGTAGCTAATGCCATTGCAACTGTAGCCTTAAGTATGATGATAGATGTGTTTAGAAGGTTACCTTCCTTAACCATGAACTATGTTATTACCATCACATAGAGCACTAAAGGCATATTCAGAGCCACTATTATTACTACTTCTCAAAAAGAGTGGTATGATGATATGAAATTTTACCTAATGCATGGTGAATCTCCATAGAACCTAATTGCTTCTTAGAAGGACAATGTACCTAAAAGATCAAAATAGTATGCCATTATAGGCAATAACACACTATGTTGAAGGTCTTATGATGGCATATTGTTAGTGTGCCTAGGTAAAATCGAAGCTTGCATAGTCCTTGAGCAAGTTCATAAAGGTGTATGTGGAGGAAATATAGGACCTAGAGCCATGGCCATGAAAATTAGATGATTAGGATACTATTTGTCCTATATGGAAAGTGACTACATGTAGAAGGTTAAAACTTGTGATACCTATCAACAACACAACAACCTAATACATGTGCCATCAACTAAGTTACATACTACTTAGATAACTTGGCCATTTCAATGGTGGGAACTTGACATTATTGGACCTATAATACCTAAATCCTTTGTAGGTCATAGCTTTATCATTACTGCAACCAAATATTTTACAAAGTGGGTTGAAGCTATTTCCCTAGGGAAGACAACATCTCAACAAGTTTGTAAATTCATACTAGACAACATTGTAGCCTGTTTTGGCATACCTCTTACGATAGTCTCGGATAATGGACCACAATTTAGCAACCAAGAAACACAAACCTTTTGTCAAGAACTAAGCATTAAACATTCCTTTTTATCATCATATTATCCTCACACTAACAGATAAGCTGTAGCTAGCAATAATGTCATCATCAACTTGCTTAAAAAGATTCTAAACAACAACAAATGCAAGTGGCATGAGCAGCTTGTCCATTCACTTTGGACCTACATGACTACCTTTTGAACTACAAATAATGTCACTTCGTATAGCCTGATTTATGAATTTAAAGCTATTTTTCTTCTTGAATTGTAGGTTCCATCATTAAGAGTTGCTCTATCTGGCATCATCAATGATGAGCATAATAAGGATTTGCATTCTATTAATATAGATTTGATGGGAAAGTAACAAATATAAATGCTTGCTCACATTGAATGATACCAAGAGAGGTAGAAGCAATAGCATTGTCATGATCTAAAGAAATGAAAGATCAAGAAAGAAGACCTAGTTCTCAAGATTGTTTATGAACATGCAAACAAGTTCGTAGCCAACTGGAAGAGACCTTTTCTGGTTGCAAAAGCCTATGGCAATAGATCCTTCAGATTGGTTGACATGGATGTGCATGAATTAAGCAATCTAGTCAACCATTCCTATCTCAAGCCTTATTATATCTAACATGATTTTCTTTACAGGTGCAAATCAAAAATTGACATTAATAACTTTTACAATTAATAGCAAGTGAGCCTTCATGACCTCCATCTATGTCTTTGTTTGGCACAATGAATGAATTGCAATCTTTGTAAAATCTAATGCACATGACATAGATCTCTCAATTCTATACTAATAGTAGCCTATGATAGCTTGTAGTTTGCTAGTTTTCTCATATAGCCTGATGTAATGTTTTATAATAACATGCTTTCTTTGTCTTGTTTTCTTGTTCTCTTGGAGTTGTGCTTGTAGGATGAAGCCTAGAAGTCATCATGAAGATACAACTCATCATGGCAACAAGTTATTACATGATCTTGATGCATACAATTTGGTGAGCTTGTCCTACCATGTTAAGAGTTTTTGTCTCATATCACTCCTATTACACTTGTTAAGCAAAATCCCATAGCCCAATTACAACCTTTCTTACCCTAATGATAATGATGACCCATATTTGACAGTCATGCATTATGGCCATGTGACATCTCCTTTGTCATGCTTCATCATTAAGTTCATTGGATGTAACACATCTCATTCAATAGGAAAAAAAATTGAGTTTAGCCTTGGAAATGAAATCCAATGAAGGTTTCACCTCACAAAAAAATGGGAAAGTGAATTACCAAGAAACAAGAAATGCTAATGAAGCCCAAAAGTTAGATTAATAATACCAAAAAAATAAAGAAAGGAGCCTAATGGCCAAAGAAGCCTTGAAGTGGAGTGTTTGTTTCTCAAAAACATCACTAAGTGACAAACAATTCAAAGCACAAAGCGTGAAGACTACACTAATTATTTAGCATGTCATTGCTAGACTGTAGTCATGATGTCAAGATGTGGAATTCATTGCTAGCTCCTGTGACCATCCCGTTGTAACCAAATATAGCCTTTGTTTTTTATAATCTCATCATAACCTTATCTCATCATCACAAGCACTCTTCAGCATGGTTCGACAACTATAAAATCAAGCATAGAGAGAAACCATTGGTGATAGACTTATGGTGATGTTTTACATTCTTTGTTAATGTCTCTTGAGTTAATCCTCAAAACATCAACAAAGAGAAGCCAATGAAAACACCAAAAAGAAAATTCATGTTGCAGACCGTGGCCAAGACCACTGTAATTTGATGTAAAATAATGGTAGATACAATTGTCTTATTTTTTCTAACACTTGGCTTTGTAACCTTCACCACTGAATGTGAGGGAGAATCTTATTGTAAGATGTGAAATTTGTAGTTCATAGGCTACAATCTTACATACTTTAACATATGGAGGCTAAAAATTTCTTTATAAGTTGTTATTACCTCTTCTTCCAAGTGAAAAAAGTTATATCATGCATGTACCTAGGCTTGGGAAGGTTGAAAATTCCTTAAGAATTACTAAATTTGGGTTTTCATAGTTTTTATGTTATTCATAACAATTTATATGTTGAAACCATCTACAACTAGTGTATGAATTGTTGGGCTTTAATTTTCATGTGGAAACTAGAGTATAAATTGGAAGCTAGTGTATTTATGGTGAAGCCAATGTACTTATGGTAAAGCCAACATACTTATGGTGGGCTTTCATGTATCACACTTATCAAAATTGATAAACACACTAGGTTTGGATGGCCTGTGATGAGTGAAGGGTACCCTTGGTGCCCAACCATACAAATCATGAGTGTTCACATATGATCCAGTTGAATTCCATGGATGGAACTAGTTGTGGCATTTAGATCATTATGCCTTGAGTGTAGTTTGCTATCTTTCCACTTGGATTAGTGGTAGCTTTGTCATGTGATTGTTGATGTTGTTTTGGCCTTATGTAACTCCTAATGATAATAGAGAAATTAATTATTTAATCTAATTAACAATGGAACAATAAATGTGAAACTAGCCTACAGGCAATGAGTGTTCATTCCCAGCTTGCTGTACACATCCTAAACCCATGTATCCACTATTGGGATTACCAAGTGCTATGCTACTAGGTGAACCAAGTAATAACATTGTTGGAATTGCCAAGTAAATATTTGTTTACACTTCAACTTGGTCATACTCATTTCACCAATTCATTAACGTGCATGGAAATGTAAATATTAATTAAGCACATGAGAAGTAAATCTAATCTAAGTCAAAGTGTTGCAATGAATAAGAATCAATCTCAAGCTTATTACTATTCATGGAATGTGTCTAGGTACATTTCCACTCAAATACGATGTGGTACAGCTAACTTAGATCCACACTATGGGAACTCACTGATTATTGTTTAAGACTATGGAATAAATTTGCAAGATTTTGGCTACTCTATTAACAAAAGAATTTCCAATACATAGTGGGAACACACATATTTATAAATGAAAACATGACCCACACTATCAAATATCTAATATCACCACTTGTGCTTCAATATCAAGGATCCGATATTAGGGTCTATGCAAAATATGATTCATCATACCCCCATGACTGAATGAAAACTCATCCTTGAGTGAACAAAAAAAGGAACAAGTTCTTACAAAAATATTGGGAAAGTATGGGATTATTGATTGACTCTAACTACTAATTGACTTTGAGTGCCACATTACAAAATTTTATTTGAGTGGATGCAAACAAAATGAAAAAGTGACAAAAAGACTAGATAGATATTGAAGATTACAAAATTTGCAAAGGTCTTCAAAAAGCCATTGAAGATGATTCTTCTTGTTGTTGCTAGTGATGGAAAACTTCCAATCTTGATTATTATGTTGATGCTTCTTTGGTTATGTAGAACATTCTTGAAGGATGGACTAAAATTTCTTTTCACCATTTCATGGATCAAGTAATCATATGATGTTTGAGCCATTCTCTTGTATTTGCTACTATTTTTCCATGGGCATATCCTCCATTGCCCCTCTCTTGGATTCATTTTCATGCCTAGCAAAAGACCTTCTTCCTTAGGAATTTCTTTTAACATCACTTTCAGTCACCAAAAGATCAACATTACTTTTAATAAATTTTTCTTGCTAATTAACCCTTTTTTGATTCCTTAGTCTGTGTTTAACCACAAGGTGATGATAGCATACTATGCCTAAGGATATAATGTAACTAAAATCATCAAGCTATTCACCTTATTTTGGTTAATTACTATTAGTTACCATAATGTTTGAAAATAGGATGTTGGAAAAATTTCAAAAATTTCATAGCAGAAATCCCTAGCCCCTATAACTAATAAGTGTAACTCTAGAAGCACATAAGTTTTTGAACAATTAAAACCAAAGGTCCAACATAGAAGATGGCCAAGAAATATTTTGGAAGTTGAAGGATATTGAGATAGAGAAGTAGGAAAAATTAACTAAAATTAATGAGAAGTGGTCCCAAAAGCATGCATAAATTTAGAGAAATGGTCACTAATGTTCTAGAAGATGTGAAGGTTAGTTTAAATCTATGATCAACAAAAGTTATGCAAATGGGTCCTTCCCAAAGTAGGCTCTTTCCATAATGCCCTTGCATAACCACTTCTAGAGATGTTCATGGGCACCTTAAAAGTTAAATGTAGATCATGTCTTTGTTCCAAACAACACACAATTGTCTTGGTTGGGATGTTTCACTATACTACACAAAACCAAAAGGCTCATAATTGTATACTGCAATGAGGTGAATAATTAGATGAAAATGGATTGCAAAGATAGGAATGTAAGGCACTTAACCATGTCCATAATAGGTTCTTTGTCAAGTGTGATTAAAATGACTAACATACCTATCCATCCAAGTTTTAGACCAAGTCCATACCATTAACAATGATTTTGCATTGATGTGTTCCTTCCTACTGACCACCATGAGTCCACAACCACCACAAAGAACAATCATCACTCCAAAAAGAGAAGAACAAAAAAGAAGGAAGGAAGGAACTTAGTTGGAGGAGAGCCTTTAGGAATGGGTAACATGTCTTTCCAGTCCCATAACTAGTGCTTGTAGCCCACAATTGTGTCTAAGGGATGTGCTTTGAATTCCCATTATTGTTTTTTTTAGATTTTATATTTTTATAAAATGGGAATCAAACCATGCAAAGACATAGCTTCCTATTTATTGGTCAATGGAGGAGTGATGATATGTTCCATGAGGTGTCATAAACCACACAAAGGAAGTTAGGAAGAGAGCCCAACAAGTCCCCTTGAGATCACATTCTTTGTCATTTCCACTTGGTCATTTTCTCTTTCTTTAAGGTACAATGATCATTGATTGATTTTAGTTTCATGAAAGATGAACCAAATTTCTTTCATTATAAAAGACCTTTTTATTTAGAGAATTGGAGGGATGGATGAGGTGGTCTCACTACTTTACACAATTACTTACCCAATCATCTTGATAGCATAGCACAAAAAACCCAACACATAGCATTAACTTTTGCATCATGACTTCGTAATATTATTAATAAAAACATAAAAGACATTCATAGCATAAAGAAAATGACTCAAGAATAGAGAAAATTATAAAGAAAAAAGAATAACAAGAAATAGAAAACATATTAAGAATTAGAACATGTGGAAAGAAATAGGAAAATGATAAAAAATTGTAAAACAAAAATGGTTAAAAAAATTATTAGTTCTTGATTTAGGATGGGGCATTTACCCCATGACTAAGTTCTTGACCACAACATAAATTAATAAGTGGTTTGGATGGTTCCATGCATCTTTGAAATAGTTTTATACTCTTATTTCCAAGGCACTGGGTGTCTTCCAGTTTAGTGGCTAGTGTGTAAATTGGTTTTTGCTCACACACTTGTTCCTTTGTATTGTTGTGGGTTGTGTTAATATTTTGAAATTTCTAGCCCACAACTGCACCCTTTACTATTAGTGATGCATGAATTTTTCTACATGATTTTTCTATCTCTTCATAATGATAGGTTTATCTTTTATGTTTTGTGTTGGAGTGGTGATGGTTGTTGGCTTTGGCATATGATTAGGAGACATTATTCCAGAGAGGAAGGGTGTTGCACCAAATTGGCCTTATGTGGGTTTTAATGCACCAATAGGTCTACAAGTTTTGCACTCATGTGTGGAAACCATTCTAAAGAAAGGACATTTCCAAGGTTGTGGTAGTCTTATCATTTTTGTGAATGTTCATAGCACAAGTGGAATTTTTTCGTTGATGTTATGGTGCCAAAAATTGTTGTATTGCTGGTGGTGACATGTGATGGAGGGGAGCATGAGAATATTTAGGATATGATGAAGGGTAAGAGGCATGAGGTGGTGATCCCATAGAAGATGTTGTAGGCTGATGATATTCGGGGAAGTGGAAGTAGTGATTTAAGATAGAGGAAGTAGAACTAGTTGGGGAAATAGGTTGTTGAATGTAATATCCCTATGGGTTTGGCTGGTAGTAAGGGTAGTGCTAGTTTGATGATGACATCCCCCATAACTATGGGTTTTGTCACTATGTTTGATAGTAGTGTTGAGGTTGATAAGAAGTCCTACTAGGATAGTATGATTGGTTGTAGGACTATCTATAATTCCCTTGTGAGAAAGATAATTTCCTAGGCATTTACTTTTGTATGAAATTGAGATTAAAAAAAAAAAGACCAATACTCATGTAGATGTAACATGATTAGGCAATAGCCCTTTGGATGGTCATATAGGTAGATGTCACATCCATCATCATCTTTTGTGGTTGAGTCTATAGGCTCTTCTTCTACAACGATTTTTCTTTTTTACCAATAGGTGTTCCAAGCTTTTTCTTGGTTCTTTTTTCTTTTTCTTTTTGATCAATAGATTCATTTTACATTATCCTCTCCTCTACTATTTTTATGTAAGTTATAACTTTATCATTCAACAACTCCCACATATTATCTATCCTTGCTTCAAGCTCATTGATAGAATTTTGAATTGACAAGGTTTGTTGTAAAATCACCACTTCAAGAGTTGCCTCTTTTTCCTCATCATAGATATGGATCCTTTTTTTTTCAAGAGTTGGATCCTAGTTATATTCCTTGATATTCACTTGTTTTCATAGCTCTCCTTCTTCTTTTGCCACTTGATTAATTAGCCTTTGTATTTGATGAGCTTTTAGTTCATATAACCAACTTTGAGCATAAATCCCAAGGGTCTTCCTTGTTTTATTACGAATCCCATACATGATGTGGAAAAGTTACTCTTTTTGAGAGAAATTATGGCTTGGACATCTATGTAGTAGCGAATAGTATCTATCCAAGGCTACATCCAAGGGTTCATAATTTTCTTGCTTTTATCATTGGATTTGATTTCTTAAGTTGAACACTCTCAAATAGGTTTGGTATTTTTTGTTGAAAAGTTCTAGAATTGTGGACCATCGATGGATTGAATTTGATTCCAATGATCTATACCAATATTCAGCTTCATTAACTAGTGTCGTAGGAAAGAGCTTAAACTTTTTCCACTTATGTTCTATATTTTTCAAGGCACAGGCATCATGGAAGGCTTGTAAATGATGTTATGGATTAGAATTATAGGCTCTCCTAAATTTAGAAATGTTGTTGATATCAAGAAATTTGTTGCGATTATCACTTTAATGCCTTGGAGGTATTTGAACTATCTTCCAAATTTATGTTAGGTCCCTAGTAGCCAATAAGGATTCATCTGTATTAGACACATCATGGTGATAATATATATTCCTATTTGTTTGATTATGATGATTTTGTCTATGCTCATTTTTATGTCTTTGATTTTTCCCTTGGGCTAAATTTCTATCTTTATGTTGACCTCATAGAGGAGCTCTATCTCTATATATATGTTCATCTTCATTAGAACTAGACGTTGAAGATGAAAAGGAAGATGAGGAACTAGGAGAATCACCATGGATCCTATATCTTCTCCCTTGGTTGCTTGATTTATCTTTTCTAGGTTTAGAGGAGGTCCTAGGCCTTGGGACCCTCCTTGTTCTAGGACTTTCTTCATCTCCTCTAGGATTTTCTGTACTAGTTGAACATAATCCTTATGTGTAGTATAGGTCAAAATGAGCATAAGAAACTCTTGCTTAAGGGTTTTCACTCCAATTCTCTTTAGTATAGATCCTAGCATTTCTCCTACAAGAGTTTTCATCATATGATGCATTATTAGTCCTATGTGAAGAAGACATGATTTTAACATATGTGACTTCAAATATTAATATTTTCTAAAAGACAAATCGTTAACACTTTTATAGCGATCATGTATAATATAACTAATCTAGATAACTAGCACCATCCTCTACAGTGGTGCCAATGATAAGTGATGGGTACCTCCTATGCCTAACCATTTGAATCACAAGTGTTCATGCATGATCTGGTTGAATTCTGTGGATGGGACTAGTTGTGGCATCTAGATCATTATGCTTTGATCATAGTTCACTATCTTCCCACTTGGATTAGTGGTAGCTTGGTCATGTATGATTTAGTCTAAAGTGAGACATATGATTGTTGATGTTATTCTAGCCTTATGTAACTCCTAATGATAATAGAAAAATTAATTATTTAATCTAATTAAAAATAGGAAGATAAATTCTAAACTAGCCTAGGGGTGATGAGTGTTTGTTCCTAGCTTTCCATACATGTCTTGAACCCATGTACCCACTACTAGGATTACTAATTGCTACACTACTAGGTGAACGAACCAATAATGCTATTGGGATTACCAAGGAAATATATGTTTACACTCAGAATTGGTCACACTCATTTTGCCAATTCATTAATGTACATGAAAATGTAAATATTTATTAAGTACATGAAAAGTAAATTTAATTTAAGTCAAAGTGTTGCAATGAATAAGAATTAATCTCGATCTTATTTCCATTCATGGAATGTGTCTAAGTACATTACCACTCAAACAAGACACTATACAACTGATTCAGATCCACATTGTGGGCACTCATTGACTATTCTCTAAAAATACAGGATAAAACTACAAGAGTTTAGCTACTATATTGACAAAAAAATTTCCAATACATGGTGGGAGCATGTGTATTTATAAGCGAAAACATGATCCATGATATTGGATATCCAATATCTCCACTTGTGCTCTGATATCAAGGCCTATGCAAAATACGATTCATTAGCCTACAACATAAAAAATTTATAGCAATCTGTTAATAATCATGGCAGAAATTTGTAGCAACGAATTAGACCCCAATGCTTTATACAAACCAAGCTTGGCCACTTCAAAAGGACTTTTGGCAAATTTGCATTCAGGATGACCAAAGAGACTTTTAGAGTAGTATAGATCGACTGAAAGTCTAACAACCACTTCTCCATCATAACATAGATCCAATGCTAGGGGAAGAGCAAAGAGCTTCATGAGCACAACTTAAAAACTTTGGAGAGCATAGTTGACTATAGAACACACTTTTCTAGCTTTACTAGACTCTAGGCAGCATCTATTTAGCTTTATGATTCATTTAAGGTACATAGACTTGTACTTATTCAAAATTTGTTCATGCAATAGTTTATTATTTTAATAAAAATTTGTAGTTCATTTTTGTAGTTCAAGTTTATTTTGTGTTTTCTTTGGTGTTAGATTTGCATTTTTAATTAAAGTTATTTACATCATTTATATATTCTAAGTCCTTGGGTGATTGGCAAGACCATCTAGGATGCTTTAGATCCCTTTCACAAGGCTTGTAGGATCCAGAGTTAAACTATTTTTCGAGAAAACTATTTTTCGAGAAAACTATTTTTCGAGAAATATTCAATTTTCCAACACTGAATTTTTCTAGTATTACAAATAGTATTAAATTTTCTTGAACATATAGCATGTACTAAAATGAAAAATGTTTCTAGCAATATCACAGGCCAAATGGCATAGGTGGAAATTTTATATCTATTATATCTTATTATTTATTCACAAAATTAGGTACAAGGCTTAAGTATCCAAAAAGTGTATAAGATTCCTATGTTACAAAAATAAAAAATATACAAAAAATATTTTTTAAGTTGAAAGGGTCCATCTTGTACAGAATTGATTCATGTTTCATCTCATGTCTCTCTTTCAATGATTTCCTACCCACTCTAGGCTCTCTACATTGAAATGTAGGAAGAGTTAGAACCCCTCAAATAAGAAAGTTTATTATATTTTCCTTTTCATGAAGCATAAAGGTTCTAGGCCAAAAGTCTTAGGATATGGACTAGGTAAAGGTTTTCATCAAATATTCTAGAAGACGTTTGAAAGACTAGGTATGATACAAAAGTTTCCAAAAATCTAAAGAAAATATACAAGTCTAAAGGATGTATATTTTATCAAGGCATCTGCGAAGGCTAGCTCTTGATTATTTTCATTGCCAATAGGATATATAATTAGGGCTTAGAATAACCTCACTACTATCATTAGATTATTCTTTAAATTATTTTAATGTCCAAAGATATCAATAATCCAAAGAAAGTATATTTTAACAAATCTTCTCCGAAGGCTAGCTCTTGGTTATTCTCACTACAAAAAGGATATATTACAAGTTTTTAGAATAACCTCACTACTATCAATGAATTATTCTTGTGATCCTAGACAATTCATTCATGGTTGGGTCTTGGTAATATTCTTACTACCAACATCCTCAATGGCCAAGAGACATGTGTCATCAGAAGGATAGGTATTGACTATACCTCACCACAACTCCACTAGATTCAACTACTTAGTGCCATGGTCTTGGCTAATTCAAGTCTCACATGGAGTTATGAATCAAAATCTAGGGTAGGAAATCCATTTAACAACCCTTATTCTTATAGGGTGGGTTCCATTAAAGAACACTTTACTACTACATATAGACAAGGGCATCTAAAAGATTTGTGGCTTCCATTATCAATTGAGTAAAAAGGTCACATAAATATTATTATTTTATTCCAAAATGACCAAAAATCCATAAAAGATCAAATTCCATAAAATTCTCTCAAAATCATGTTTATATCAAGATCTAAGCCAAAATAATCATAAATATTTGGGAAGTAAGTTGGAAAAAAATGTCCACAATTCCAAAAATTCACCAAAAGATAGAAAATGGTCTCAGTAAGATTAAAATACTAATTTTCACATAAAAAATAAGTACAAACTAGCAAACATTTGTTCAAGTCTTGACATAATAATTAAAATCATAGTACAATAACAGAAAACCAAAAAGCAAAGACGAGAAATAGAAAATCCACAATATTATAGGGTTGTCACATAAAAAGGAATGTAAAATAATCTCTCTTATGTATGCTCATAGAGCTTTCAAAATTCTCATAGCATCTTCCTTTTTATACTTAATGCTTTCAATTAGTCTTTGCTTTGGTTAACCCATCACACTAGAAACCCTTGTACAAACTATGACGAGATGTATCTAAGATCATAACTTATTTATAAGTGGACAATAGAAGAAACAAGGCTAAAATTAACTTTAAAATGAAGAAGAAAGAACAAAAAATGTCTTTTGTAAAAAATGTAATGACACATAGTTTTGAAAAAATAATAGTAGTAAAACCAAAAGGAAAAAATAAATGCTAGATAACTAGAACAAAAATTGATGGTAGAAGAAAAATCAAGAGGCAACGGGTAAAAAAAAGTAGTATGCATAAATAAACACACAAATTGAATCTTCCATGTTATAGTGATGTTTTACAAAAATGGACACAACATGATAAAATAAAAAAAATGGGGAAGCTCATGTAGTTCTTGGAGGTGGTGGCTCTTCCATTGGCTAGTTCCCTTTGTCATCAAGCTTTTGGAATTCCTAGTAATTTAGGAGTACTTGTAACTTCTCCTCCTTTGTTCTTGGGTCATGTATCATCTAGGTTGATGATTTGATGTGTGTTGGAACCGATACATCCCACATACATGGTAGCTATAGGAAAATTTGATTTACTTTCACATACCATGCTGCAAACTACCATCATTCCTCCTTGAAAGTTCTAGCCTTTTCTTTTAGTTCACGATAATATATTAATCGTTTGACTTGGTCCAAGGCTACACGTCTTTGCCTATGGTAGCAAGCCTTAATTGCTTTAACTACTTCTAATTTTAATTTTGCCACATGAATTTTTTGTAGAATATCTTTCCTATTTGCAAACTCTTTTCATATAGGACATAGGTGGTTGCTACTTGTTGTTCCAACTCATTTTTTGGCTGACTTGATATTAACATGGCAAGGTTAGCATAGAAAAGGTTAGCCAATGCCACGTACTCTTTCAAATCTTCAATCTGTAGGTCCTTGTTCTTCACTTTCACTTGGTGGACTAGGGCATAGCTATCCAAGATGGGCTACTAGTCAAGATTTTGCATTGACATGGAACTAATGAAGGCCTTTGTGATCTAGATTTCTTTTTCATTAATCTATTTCTACATGTCAATTTGGTCTCAGAAGTGCTCCTTTAGCTTCTCATGCTTTTTGGCCTTGTTTTGCCACACGCTTATCTCAATTGTAGATTTTTGGCGTATTGCATGCACCTCTTCCATTGAGAGGGTTCGATTCTCTCTAGCCAATCTACTTATATCTTGGTTGACCCTCACTAGTTGCTCGCTCAACTAGTGAATACTTTCTTCCAAAATGTTTTTCTATTTCATGACAATGGTCAACCTTGCATTATCAGTAGCAAGTTTCTTGTTCTTCTCTTGTGTAGTGGTCAATGCCTTCACATGGGAATATGCTTGTGCTTTGGTGGCTGAGGCATTCTAGACTACTTTCTCCTTTTCTTGTTTGACTACTTTGTTTTGTTTAATTAATTAGCCTAGTTGCTTTGTTCAAAATTGTTTCAATTGGTTAGGTGCTATGAATTAGGAAGGATCCCTTCTTTTAGCTCTTAGGGTGACGAGCTCTTGTTGCAATCTATGCACTTCTGCTTCTACATGCTCTACCCTAGTCTCTTCCATGATAAGTTTTTCTTTTTCTAGTAATGAGATTAGATTGTACTACAATGACATCACTGAGGATGTCAAATAGAGTTGTCTAGTCTACAACAATATGTCAAGCACATCCTCATGGGCTATGGTAGTCATTGAAGTCCCAGCTAACATTTGTGCATCTTTGATTTTAGTCAAGTCTATTGAGGGCACAATGTACACATTAAATGATTCTTTAATGTGGTTTGTAATAACTTCTACTATGCTTGCCACATCTTGGTATTACATGACCATGAATATGGCACCTTCTTTTGTTTCAAGCACCACTTGAAAAGATGCAACATTTCTAGAGATCTGTTTTGACCACTAGGCTTCTCCTATTGATTGCAAAGCAATCTATCCTCTTGATGGATCAATAGAAATTATAGGCTACACAACATCATTAATGACTTGGAAGAGGTTTGATTCATCCCTACTTTCCCAATTGAGAGTTTCAGCTATTCTTTGTAGATGGCTCATTGTAGGCCTATAATCTTGTGGTGGTGGTAGTGGAACTTGTGGCTCTAGCTTCTCTGGCTTCTTTTCTAGCTCATCACCAAGGTTTTTCCTTTGTGCTACTAGTTTGAGAAACTTAGAGAAAGAAGCATTCTAAGCCCTCCTAGGAAAATCATTTGTGTAACCTAGGATTTTAGTGTGCTTACATAGTTTTCTAATTAGACAAGGGAATGGAAGTATTGGCTTCCCCACCTTTCTTTCCTTAAACATTCTTTGAATTTCCATGAAGTACAATTGGGTGAGATGAGCATTGTATTTTCCCATCAAGATTGCACTTCCTCTAGATGCATAAGTTGATATTATGTTGAGCCTTTTAGTTGGGAAGAGGTGGTATGTACTGATTTTGAAGTAAATTCTCTCTTCTAGAGTTAACTCATTACATATTTTGTTTTCTTTGTTGTATGGCCACTTAAGCCATAGTTTCCTAGTTCTTGTGTCAGACCTTATGGATAGATGCACTACCTTGGCCCCCACATTAGGTATGTTCAGAGCCTATGCAATGGCCTTGATTGAAAAAGAGACAGAGACTTTACCAATGTTGGCAATGGGGCATTCTTCCTTATTATGCCAAAATTGGTACATCTCATTGAGGTACC
>MNCI01024877.1:247614-273686 GCA_015680685.1 Gnetum montanum
AGGATATGCCATAGAGGTGATGCTTGAAGTTGAGTTTTGACTACCTTAGGGACAAATGCCATGAATGGTCCAAAGTTCATTTCTAGGATGACCATGGTCAACATGGATAGCTCTTGGATGATTTGGAGGCATTCTTGGAACAATGTGAGTGTTGTCCTTGCGCTAGAGCCTATGGTTTTGTAGCCTCCACTTGGATTGGCTGCCTTGTAGCATAAGCTTGTTGATGAATGGTAAATGATTAGGCCTCGTATTCTTCATGCTCAACTGGTGGGCCTTGTTCTCCTAGTCAATCCCTACCACCTCTCGAGCATTTTCTTGCATCCTGTGAAGGTTCTTTTTGTCCTCCTCTTTTTGGGACCATTTACAATCAATTAAGAAATTAGTGTTACTAAGGTGTTTTCCATTTATCCTCAACAAGTTTATACCTTACTCATGACCTTAGTTCTCTTAAGTTCTTAGCTCATGTGATTGCAGAGTTAGAGAAATTTCAAGAAAAATGCCCAAAAAGTATTAACTTTTGTTATGATCCTTTGCAATTGGCTTCTTTTTTCTTATGCATGGTTTATAATGATGGTTATGATCCCTTGGGCAAGATAATTAAAAGTTCTAGCATACATATGATTGATTGTTTATTAAGATACTTAAGGTTTTTAACATTCTTACCCTTATAATACCTTCTAGGTGATAGAAAATTTTGAAAAATCGATGCAATTTTTCCACACCAATTCCCTTCCCCAACTAAATTGAACACTCAGATCAAATAGGTTCAAAAACCATGAAAATTGGAGTGGTATGGAGAAAGATATCACATGTG
Source organism: Gnetum montanum (assembly GCA_015680685.1). NCBI lineage: Eukaryota > Viridiplantae > Streptophyta > Gnetopsida > Gnetales > Gnetaceae > Gnetum > Gnetum montanum. Next base: position 248,429 of record MNCI01024877.1, read on the forward strand.
GAAGTTGGTTGTGCGGAGCTCTTAGTTGAGAAAGAAAAATGCAAAAACTCCTCTAGCTTCAATTGATGATAATGAATTTTTGGAGCATTGTGGGGTTCCTATTTATAGATTTTTATGGACTCGATATTGAGTATCTAATATCAACTCCCACCTGATTTCGGGTAGTCGATATGTGGGGTCTTGAAATTTCATTTTATGAGGATATTCAACATGGAAAATGAAGCTTTATGATTGGTTAGAAGGTTTCATATGAAATCCAACATTTTCAGGTAAGTGAGAATTCATATTTAGGCACTATTAGTGTTAGAAGATGGAATCGTAGTCATTAAAAGATTTAAAAGATGTAAGAAAAGGGGTATTGGATTCATGGTATAGAATGGATTGGTTATATGATAAGAGAAGGTTTTGAGTTTATCATTTATGCATTTGGAAGGTTCAAGATGATGTGGTTGTATCAAACAAGTACAAGTTACAATAGTTATACAAGTGGATCCTCCTCAAAGAAGGCTTTAGTCCTTAATGCCCTTGTATAACCACACCTAAAAATGTCCATCGACACCAAAGGAGTTGAATGTAATGCATACCTATTGAATAAAACACACATGTTAAAACCACCAATTTGAGAAAATAACTCTATGTTACACAAAACCACAAGTTTAGATCATATGAATAGTGAGATGAGATGGTGTTTTAGAAAGATTGTAGAAGTTGGGACGTGAGGTACCTTACCATAGGTATAATGAATCCTTGTGTGTTATTAATGGTTAAGGTAATCATTAGCCCTTCTTTTCAAGATTCAAACTGAGTCCATACCACATTCTAGTGACATCACATTGTTTCATCTTTTTGTTTGACAACTGATGAGTCGCGATATCACGTATGCGATATCGCATCCACGATATCGCGTTGGCCCCTGCAATATCGCGTATATCGCAGCCCATCGCCAGTTCTATAAATAAGAGGTGGCTTTCCCTTGTTCACTCATCTAGAGTTAGCCCTTTATCCAAACTATAGCAGTTTTACCATTCTAGAGTTAGAATAATTTCCATGTGCCCACAGTAGGAGTCTCAAAGTGAACGGATCTTTATTCGAGCAAATTGTACTTGAGCACACATTTGTGTACGGCAATAAAGATGAACTTTCTGATAAACCTTGTAGCAAATGGACTAAGCTAAATAGGATTAAATTATTGTTAAATGTTTAAATGCTTTCCTAGATAATTAATCTTTCTCAACCTTTGACTCTCCTAGTTAAGTGCATTCGGTACGACCACTTCGAGCACTTGTGTAATGCTTGGTAACCCAGTAACGAGTAGCGTTTGGTAATCCCAGTAGCGTTGCACTGGTTCAAGGTGTGTGTGACAAGTGGGAATAGATACTGATGCTAGGATACTTAGAACTTAGTTAGTGAATAGTTAATGAAAGTTAGTTAATTAGTCTCTTCACCCTTCCCTCTTAGCATAGGCGTTAAAAAGATAAAAGTTATAAAAATCACATACCTCAAACTTACTTAACCATACAACCATGACAATACAAGTAAGTTTGGGAGGATAACGATTGATTAACCTTAAGTGTTCCATTAAGGTGCGTAAGCACTTAGTCCTTGGAGTTCGACCGGATTGCATGTGAGACGCTCGTATTCATATGGTTGAGTGGAGGGGTACCTCGCCACTCATCATTGGCACTGTTGCCGGGGACTTTGTTGTTTGTGTGCTATGTAGAACATAGGAAATCATTCATATCGTTGGGAGCTAAAACAAACCCTTACAATTAATAAAGAGAAAAAATAACATACTAGTAAATAGTACACTAAACAAGACAAAAATGTCTTCTTCTTCGCACAAAAGCACTTCACCACCTAGGAACAACACTAGAGATAGTTGGCGGCACAACACACATAACCAAGAACTGCTAGTTCCTCAATAGTTCCAAGTGGTATATATTCATCATGATGAATATGTACCTAAATTTACCTTTATCCTCCATCAAGATGAGCAACTGTGTTGGAGAGACTTGGAGGGTAACATAGTGTTTCCTCTAGATCGAGTAGTCCCCAACATGCTCCTTCATGCCCTTACATGAATAAGCATGTCATAGTTATATGTAGAATATGTTGGATGTGAGCACCAAGTAAAGGACTACCATCCCATAGAAGCGCAACATTAATGGGACTTGCAATAGGAGAGTTATTATACATCATTGAAGGGCAAAGGACCCCATAACGCTCCACCCGTCTTAAGCGAAATTGAGGGTGGTAAACCTATTTCAATAGGTTCTCTACAAAATGATGTTCCCCCTCCTAATGATGGTGAGGAGGTAATGTATTAGAACCTTCACTCCATGATTCAAAACCTTGGTTCTAATCCCCACGAACACCAAGTGTTCAATGAGGGAACACGAACACATGATAAGGGCAAGCATTTTGATCGTCGTCATGATCAGAGCCGAGACCACCAAAGAGAAGGTAGGAAACATCGTCATGGCGATGGTTTTCCTTCTTCTTCACCTTCATCATGACATTCACCCTCTCCTTCAGTATCAGGATGTAGTCATAAGGAACCTAACCATGAGGATAAGGGTAAATAGAGTGAGAAACCTCGACGAGAGAGTTGAGAGTGAGGACAAGGGCAGTTTAGGGAATCAAGGCATGGAAGAAGGGAGAGTAGGGAACTGCGTAGACATCACAGATGCTATGAAAGAAATGACCATGAAGAACCCCTACTTGCAACCTGAAGCATGTTAGACATTACGGAGGTCGTTAGAATTCCTACAAGACACCAAAAAGATAGTAGGATCAAGAGATTAGACATGAATAATATTCCACGATTTGAGAGGGGATACAACACTGATCCTTAAAATCACTTATAGGTATTTCATAATGCATGTGCCTTGCAGAACATTGAGAACGAGTGGCAAAAGGTAAAGTTGTTTCCAAGGACACTGGTAAAAGAAGTAAAAAGTTGGTACTAGTCCTTAGAACTGAAATCCATTCGAAGGTGGAGTACGATGCTAGAACTGTTTAACGATAAATATCAAACGTACTCCCGGGTGTCCAACCTGCAAAAGCAAATCCAAGGATGGAAGCAGGGAACTCATGAACCCTTGGATGCTACCATGGGCTGATACTATGCACTGTTACATCATTGCCTAGGCCATGGTTACTCGCAGCAGGGCCAACTACACCATCTCGTAGATGGACTTAGGCATGAAACTAGGAGAACCCTTGGAATGTATGCCCAAGGGGGATTATTAGAGCTTAGGTCCCATCAGGTTTATAGATTTTTTGAGCAAGTAGCTAAGGAAGAAGGAGAGATACGTAAGAGAGAAAGTGAGGAAGAGTACAACTGTGATCCTTCCCTCTGAAAAAGGGGAGTGAGATTTTGTGAGGAGGAGGAAGAGTCACCACTCGAAGAGCTGGTGCATAGGAAAACCTTGCTGCTACAAAAATTAACAATAGAAGTGTCGGTGAAGGTAGACCAAATGTGGGACTCCTTAGATAGCAGATTCGAAATCGTTCTCAAAATCGTAGAGGAGTCTAAGGAGTGAGGTAGTGACCATGATAAAAAGAAAAAGAGGAATTTGGACCATGCACATAACAAAGGTAAGGGTAAAATGGCTATCATTGAAGAGGTTGTGGATTTAGATACGAACAATGATGGTGGATGACCATCCTAAGGGATGTTGCCCAATAATCTCACATCTACAAGAGTCTAGGCTGTATGCACTCAACCCATGACTTAACAAACGGAAAACACCATGACGGTTACCTTATCCCCAAGGTAACCCAAGGAAGTTCCACCAACCATTAACATATTATCCAAGTGGAACTCTGCCACAACCTATTGAGCAACACTAGTAGTGGAAATACCCACAATCATGGGGGATGCCACTGTCAAGGCAAAAATACCCTTACCGGCAACCGGATCCATATGGCTATTACCTGCAGCAGCCAATCTCTCCACGTGACTCTGTTGATCATGTGACATCACAACATCACTACCAAGCTCAGGAGTATTATAGGACTACTTCTCCTAGGGGAGACACACCATATACATACCATCCTCTAAATCCATCCACCACTCTCACATTGATAGCTCCATTACCAATTGCTCCAGCAATGTAAGGGGTACTCCCCACTCAACCGCAGCAACCCAATGTCACGAGGGCTATGGACCCTGAACCCACAGTTGGTTTTGACAACCTTATATAAAAAAGATCTTTCTTCAAAACCAATAATCCAACTAAGCCCTCACCCTCACAAGCGGTTGAACATTTGAACACCTCCCTACCAAGTAAAGCTTCAGGGCCTCCTTCAACCCAAAAGTCAAGCTTAACGCACATGGTTATGTTAACATATGCTGTTACTGAATGGATTAAGGTGAGCCACCTTCCTAGGAAATTCATTAATCCTAGGAGTTCTCTAATCTATCTCCAAGTCATTGGGAATGAACCATGTAAAGCTATTCTGGACTCAGGTTCTGGAGTCAACTTAATATCACAAGAAATGTATAAAGCCTGGAACCTTCCTCCATTAAGGAAGAGTAACATTCGACTAGAGCTAGCTGACCAGTCCATCACTGTCCCCTTGGGACTTGTGGAGGACATTGTTACCATTATATGTGGTTGGTCATATCTAGCTGATTTCCTAGTGATACAAGTAAACAACGGTAAGGGGAACTTCCCAATAATAATGGGAAGAGCATGGCTGAGTACTATAGATGCATGCCTAGGAATCCATGATCTTTTTCTAGAAATATCCAAGAACAAAAATTTTGGAAAGATTGAGAAGAAGAAAGTTCCATGCATCGCATATAGTGACACAGGGTGCCATTGTGTGCAGAAATCATGGGTTATGAAAAGTTTGGCATTGCTTGCATGCAATCAGTGTGCACAAGACATTAATATACAAAAGTGCCTATATGCAGCAGCCACACGACAAGAAGACACCCAATGGCTGATGGCTGACCAAGAGAGTAATTCGCTAAAATGCATGGAACTCACTGAGGGAATAACTAGTGCTTACATTGAGAGCATAGACACACTGGAGCAAGTCCATTGCCAACTTCCAAACCTTAACCTCGAAAACATCAATTGGGGGAAGTTGGAAATTCTTGAGAGATTTAAACAAGAGCCCCTAGATTTGAAACCATTGCCCACCGGTCTGGAGTATATGATCCTTAAAAATGGAAAACCAATGATCATCAATGCAAGGCTAGTTCCCAAACAAAAAGAAAGACTGCTGAAAGTAATAAACAAGTGGTCAAAAGCCTTTACCTGGTCATACCACGAGTTAACTGGAATAGATCCTAGGATATGCTAGCATAGGATTTACATGGACCCCTCCATGAAACCTTGAAAACAACCGTAGAGGCGATTGAATCTAAAATTGAAACAAATAGTAAAAGAAAAGATAGAACAGCTTCTTAAGGTTGGGTTCATATATCCCATTGCTGATAGTGAATGGGTTATCCCTCTAGTGATCATGCCTAAAAAGGGAGGCAAATGGAGGGTGTGTATAGATTTTAGGCTACTGAAGATGGCAACATTCAAGGATCACTTTTCGTTGCCATTCGTTGACCAAGTCTTAGACACCATAGCAGAGCATCGCTATTATAGTTTTTTGGATGGTTATAGTGGATACAACCAAATATGGATAGCACTAGAAGATCAAGCCAAGACAAAGTTCACCAGTCCTTGGGGAACGTTTGCATATAAACAAATGCCATTTGGCTTGTGCAATGTTCCTACCATGTTTGAATGCCTAGTTCTAACCATATTCCAATAGCAAATAGAAAATAGAGTAGAAGTCTTTATGGATGACTTCTCCACTTATGAAACAAGCTTTGATCAAGCCTTGGACCAATTAGAGTAAGTGCAAAAAAGATGCGTAGAAACCAACTTAAGGCTCAATTGGCAGAAAAGCCATCTGATGGTCCAAGAAGGCATAGTACTTGGGCATAAGATCTCGCATTCAGGAATAGAGGTAGACCCAGATAAATTTAGGGTCATCCAAGGAATCACTTGATAACCAGAAACTATCAAAGACATTTGATCATTCCTTAGACACACTAGCTACTATAGGAGATTCATTGAGAACTTCTCTAATATTTCCAAACCATTGGTAGAACTAACAAAGAAGGATGCATCATTCGAATGGACCAGGGAATGTGAACGAGCATTCCACACTCTAAAACAAAAGCTTGTGGAAACTCCCATTCTACAAGCTTTTGACTGGTCCAAACCATTCAATATAATGAACGACGCATCCAATTATGCCTTAGGAGTCATACTTACACATTTAGATGACCAAAAACGTCCTTATTACATCCACTGTGCAAGTAGTAGTATCTCTAGTGCACAACTCAACTATACAACTACAGAAAAAGAATTAATGGAGGTAGTGTTTGCACTAGACAAGTTTAGACACTATTGTTAGGCTACAAAGTGTACATTCATACAGATCATAGTGTAATTAGGTTCCTCATGAACAAGCCAATGGTTGGTAATCCTACAGGAGTTTAATCTAACGATGATAGATCAAAAGGGCACTGAGAATGTAGTTGCAGATCACTTATCCTAGTTGTACTGGGATAGCAAAGAGGATGAATATGCCATATCCAATCATTTTCCTGATGAAGCCCTCTTTGCCGGTGTAGTGAATAACCAACCCATGGGAACGAATTGGTATAGTAGCATTCTCAACTATCTCCTTTCCCAACAAACACCATAGGAGCTAGACTTTAGAAAGAAACAATAGTTTCTTCACAAAGCCAAGTACTTCATGGAGATCAACAAAAACATTTACAAAGTCTATCATGATGCCTTGGGTCGATGGTGTGTGCCCAATTTGGACCAACTAAGAGTTCTCCAAGATGCTCATGAGGGCCCTTGTGGGGGTCACTATGCAGGGAGACAAACGACTATTAAGATCCTACTTGCAGGATATTACTGGCCAACACTATTTTGGGACATCCATCAATTTGTCCAATCTTGTGAGCGCTGTCAACGTGATAGAAGAATGATTTCTAGAATGGAGGATCTACAACAATGAATTCAACCTTTGGAACCCTTTGACATTTGGGGAATAGACTTTATGGGGCCCATTACACTAATGTCCAATGGAAAAGCTTACATCATTGTTGCTGTTGACTATCTAACAAAATGGGCTGAAGTAGTTGCTATTACAGATTGCAGATCATCTATAGCTGCACGATTTGTACAACAATAAGTCATTAATAGGTTTGGTGTGCCACATGCACTTATCTCAGATAATGGAACACACTTCACGGGTGCAACATTTCAGAAGTTGATGCAACGCTTAGGGGTTGAACATAAATTGACTACACCTTATCACCCCCAAGCTAATGGCCAAGCTGACATCACTAATCGGGAGATTACTAAAATATTAACAAGGACAATTAGAAAATATAGGCGATATTGGAGCACTAAACTAAACGATGCTCTCTGGGCATATCACTCCACTTGGAAACTCCCTACAGGCTACTCTCCCTATGAGTTAGTATACGGAAAATTTCCAAAGCTTCCAACTTCAAATCAAGCTTCATACACTATCCATGGCATGTGACCTTTACCTTGATCTTGATCTAGCACAAAAACAAAGATTGACAACTCTAAACGTGTTAGACGAAAACATATTGGTTGCCCTATCATCAAATGAGTTGCAAAAGGCACATAACAAACAACATCATGACTTAAAAATTTGAAAGGTTAGGTACCAACCAGGAGATAAGGTCTTTTACTAGAACCCCACACATGTGCCCCAATGCACAAAATTTCAAATATTGTAGGAAGGGCCTTACATCATTCACACAACCTTTCCCTCAGAAGCCATGCCCATATACAAACCTGAAAGCCTTGATAAGAGATTATTGGTCAATGTGCAACAAACCAAACCCTTCCATGAACTTAGAACAGCTAGTGCACATAATACCTCTGAGAGAGGATGACCTCGCTCATTATTTCGGATCTCCTCCTTTCAACTTAGTCATGGGGGAGATGCGCATCTATGCTGATCAACCAAGGCCCTTAGTTCCTTTTTAAAGTTTTTGTTTTACAAATTTCTTTAACTTTTCTTGTTTTTTTTACAACATCCTTTATACTCTTTCATTTCTTTGTGTGTTTGTTTATTTTTTTTGATTCATCACCTAATAAGTGCTCCTGATGGTGATATGAACTATATTCCATTGATTGCTAATGTTTGATTTTTACCTTTGAGTGATGATGTTGATACTTGGGTATGGTTCTTTTGATATAGTAGGCAATGAGTCCACATCATCCATGCATCCATGAATTTCTATGGTCTCTCTTCGCTTGGAACTATACAGTACCTTTTCTTCAATAATAAGAACTATCAATGAATTGGTGACTGGGCATTTCTCAAACTAAGGAAGGACTCAAGGATTGAAAAGGATGTGACTTTAAGGGAAGTTGATGCATTTGTGCTGGCCATTCTCTTGGGTGTGTGGATGTTTTCTTTTTGAGTCTCCCGTACCATTCCGATGCTGCTCCATTATTGGGAAGCTGAGCTAATAAAAATAATAAGTCTTTGCATGGTGTGGTTCTCATGCATAAAAAAATAGTGGGAATTCAAAGCACACCCCTTAGATAGAATAATCATTTGGACTACAAGCATTGGTTATGGAGCTAAATAAAAATGTTCCCTCTAACTAAGGCCCTTCCTCGCTTCCTACTTTCTCCTTTCTCATTGCGTCGGAATGGTGGTGACTTTTTGGTAGAAGCATTCTCGTTACCTCAAGTGGATGGATTGGCCAAATGTATTAATGCGAAGTCACTGGTTGTGGTTGGTTTGAGGCTAGATTTGGAATGAGATCTACTAAGTCACATTAACCATTAACACACAAGGGGCTGTACACCACCTTGTTCTTGAGATTCCATTCCATTCTCATTTTTCCATCCTTCTTTCTCCATCTTTCACCTCACTGCCGGTTATATCAGTAGTCCATATTTTGGTTAATGCATTATTTTCTTTTTGGTAAACTCTGGTGGTTAATACTTTAACTCTTGTCTTCAAATGACATTCCTAGGGCCTACAAACTCTTTGAATGTGGGATTGTCAGGGCATTAAGGGAATGAGCCTACTTTAGGGAGGACCCACTGGCATTCCTATTTGGTGCATCCATTAATTTCTTTTCCTTAAACATTTTTGCAATTACCATTTATTTTGTTCATCTCCATCTTTGACATCCATTTTATCTGTGTTCCCGTTGTTTCTTTTTCTTCATCTTTTCTATTCCTTATCTTTTTCCATTCTCTTACTACTGGAGGTTTGCTCTCAGTCATGGGGGTCCTGGTCCAATTTTTTTTGATTTTTTCTTAACCCCTACACCTCGGGTAGTCACCAGTATTATATCTTTAGATCCACATTAGCCATATCACAACTCAGCCCATGGACCTTACACTGAGGCAAGGTATTAACTGCATTGTGATTCATTTACCCTTGCTAATATTAGACTGTGTTGTGTGTGCAGATGGCAATCATACAACAACGAATTGGATCTAGAGGAAACACTTGGAATGGACTAGTGCTAAAGTGATTATGCAAGGAACAAGATGGATGATGCACTTATCGATGGACAATGAAAAGTGCAATCTTAGCATTGGCAGCAACAAAGTTCTTCTTTTCTCTCTCTCTTCTCTCTTCTCTCTCAGCTGCCAAATAAGGCTAGATGTCAAATGTGTATAGTGTTCACTCTTGTTGTCATGAACACTAAGTTTGTCATGTATTGTAATGATGATCCATTCACATGTCACCCCAGTTACCATTAGTATCATTCAAGTCAATAATCCCATACCTTCCCAATATTTTGTAAGGAACTCAAGGATGAGTTTTTATTCAATCATGGGGGTATGATGAGCTGCGATATCACGTACACAATATTGCGTCGGCCCCTGCGATATCGCGTACGTGATATCGTAGCCCGTCGCCAATTCTATAAATAAGAGGTGACTTTCCCTTGTTCACTCATCTAGAGTTAGCCCCTTAGCCAAACTATAGTAGTTTTACCATTCCAGAGTTAGAATAATTTCCATGTGCCCGTAGTAGGAGTCTCAAAGTGAACAGATCTTTATTCGAGCAAATTGTACCTAAGCACACATTTGTGTATGNTATACTAATGCTAGGATACTTAGAACTTAGTTAGTGAATAGTTAATGAAAGTTAGTTAATTAATATTATCACCCTTCCCTCTTAGCATAGGCATTAAAAAGATAAAAGTTATAAAAATCACATACCTCAAACTTACTTAACCATACAAGTAAGTTTGGGAGGACAACGATTGATTAACCTTAAGTGTTTCATTAAGGCACGTAAGCACTTAGTCCTTGGAGTTCAACCGGATCGCACATGAGACACTTGTATTCGTATGGTTGAGTGTAGGTGTACCTCATCACTCATCAACAACCATAAGACTATCACAGTTGCAAGGAGTAGCATTACTTAGTGTTTGTCGAAGGGAGGAGGTTATTCATGATACGCTTTTTTTTTAATTCTAAGAAGCCGCCAACCTTCAAGAATGGGTAACATGTCTTTCCAGTGGAACCCTTAGAAATTTATGCAGTGACCTTTTATTTTATTCTTTTCTATGTCAACCTTACTAGAGGACCACCTTTAGGCATGGGTAACATGGCTTTCTAGTGACATAGTAAGGTAGCACTTATTTTTATTCTTACTCTCATTTTTTCATTAGATCTACAAGGATATAATTACAACTTTGGCAACATGATAGAACATATAGAAGTGGTCAAAGAGATCCACAAATACCATTGATGTCACACCCTTCACATTCCCACTTGGTTCTTCACTTTTCTATCTAGGCACAATGATTACAAATTTATTTCTAGTTTAATGATGAAAAAGAATATCATTATGACAATGGTAAGAACCTCTTATTAATGGAATGGATGGATGGATGACATGGTCTCTCTGTCCAAATAATTAGTCCCTCATGAGTTGACAACATAGAGAAAACCTCACCTCAATGGGCTATATGATGTTTCTTTATTCACAAGCAAGATTATTGACAAAGGAAATGAAAAAAAAAATGTGGAAGAAGTTGAAAAGGATAGGAAAAATTGGTATTAAGAAATGAGAAAATGATCAAAAAATTGTAAAACAAAAAGATGAAAAACACATATTAATTCTAAATGTTAGGATGAGGCATTTCCCCACAACTAAGCATTTGACTATGACAAGAATTAATAAGTGGACAAGCAGGCTCCAGGCATTTGTAAAATAGTGTTAAACTTTCATTTTCAAGCCACTAAGTGTCTTCTCATTTAGTAGTGGTTGTGTAGATGGGTTGTTGCTTACACACATGGTTGTTAAATGTATGATGGGTTAGAGTATGAGTTGTGTGAAGTTTGTGGATGTTTGGCCCATGACTACATCCTTTATCATGATTAGTTATGCATGGATTTATTTGTCTCTTCACAATGCTAGGTTGATTATTTCTAGCAGATTTTGGAGTAATGATGGATGTTAGCCTTTGCGTAGGATCGGAGGACATTGGTTGTGAAAGGAAAGGTGTTGCACTTGATAGGCATTATGCTGGTCTGGATGAGCTAGTATGTCCACGAGTGTTATGCTTACTTGTGGGAAGCATCCTAAAGAAAGGGTGTTTCTAAGATTGTGGTGTATACCTACTAGAATTATCATGTCTATGCACATTCGCAACACAAGTGGCACTCTTTCATTGATGTTGTGGTGTTGAACCTTCTTGTGTTTCTAGCTGTGACATATGATGGAGTGGACTATGAGAATATTGAGGATGTGATGGAGGGTAAGAGGTGTGAGGTGGTGATCCTTCAGAAGATGCCACAGGTTGATGATATTCAGGAGAGTGGTAGTAGTAATTTGGGGTAGGGGAAGTAGAACTAGTTAGGGAAACAAGTTGTTGAACATAATATCCATACAGTTACGACTGGCAGTAAGGGTAGGGTTTGTTTGATGATGGCCTCCCCCACGACTATGGGTTTTCCCACTACGTTGGATGATAGTATTAAGGCTGGTAATAAGTCCCACAAGGATAGTATGGTTGGTTGCAGGATTGTCTATAATTACCTTGTGAGAAAGGTAATTTCCTAGGAATTTTCTTTTGTACGAACTTGGGATTCAATGCAAAAGTCCAATACTTATGTAGGTGTAACATGACTGGGCAATAGCCCTTCAGATGGTCATATATGCAGATGTCACATCCACCATCTTCTTCTGTTATTGTGTCTATAGCCTTGGCTTCTATAGCCATTTTTCCTTGTTGTTGATAAGTGTTCCTAGCTATTTCTTGGTTCTTTTTTCTTCTTTTTTTGTGATCACTTGATTTGTTTTGTGTTACTCTCTCCTCTATGGTTTTTAAGAATGTTGTAACTTTCTCATCTATCCATTCTAACACCTTATCAAACCTTGCTTCAAGTTCATTAATAGAATTTTGTATTAACAAGGTTTCCTCATTGAGAGATGCCTCTTTTTCCTTATCATAGAAGTGGAATTTCTACTTTTGAAGAGTTGGGTGCCAGTGATATTTCTCAACATTCTTCCAATTACATAACTCTCCTTCTTCTTTTGCCACATGCTAGATTAGCTTTTGGATCTAATGGGCTCCTAGTTCATATAATTGACCTTGAGCATACATCCTATGGATCTCTCTTGTTTGGTTATGAAGCCCATCTATGATGTGGAAAAGTTGCTCTTCTTGAGAGAAATCATGACTTGGGCATCTATTTAGTAGATAATAATATCTATCTAGGGTCATATCCAAGGGTTCATGTGGTTCTTGTTTCCATCCTTGGATTCATTTCCTTAGGTTGGACACCCTCACATAGGTTTGGTATTTTTAATTAAAAAGTTCTAGCATTGTGGACCGCTGATGGATTGACTTTGGTTTCAATGATCTATACCACATGTTGGCTTTATCTATTAGTATTCTAGAAAAGAGCTTAATCTTTTGTCACACACTTTCAATGTTTTGTAAAATGCAAGCATCATGGAAGGCTTGTAAATGATGTTGTGAATTAGAATCATAGCCTCCTGCAAATTTAGGGATATTATTCATAATAACCTTTCGATGAAACTTTCCTTGCAATGCCTGTGAGGTATTTTAACTACCTCTATGATTTGCATCATGCTCTTAGTGGCCAACAAGGGTTCATCGTCATCAAATAGTCATGGTAAAAATTCCTATTTCTATTTGTCTAATTATGATGATGTTGTCTATGTTCATTTTGCTGTCTTTGATTTTTTCCGTGATTTCAATTTCTATCCTTATTTCAATCCCATAGTGGAGCTTTATCTCTATACCTACATTCATCTTTGTTAGAACTAGATGTTGAAGAGGAAGAGGAAGATGAATAATTAGGAGGATTGCCATGGCTTCTATGGTGTTTCCCATGGTCCATTGATTTATCTTTTCTAGGTTTTGAGGAGGTCCTAAGCCTTGAGGTCTTCCCTAATCTAGGACTTAATCTCCTCTAGGATTGTCTACCTTAGATGAATGTAGTCTTTGAGTGTAGTCAAGGTGGTCATGAACATATGAAACACCTACATGAGGTTGGTCAGTCAAACTTTCTTTAGTATATATCTCGTTAGTTCTCCAATGAATGTTCTCTCCATATAATGCATTATCACTTGTGAAAGAGACATTGTTGTTTGTTTATGATGTGTATGATTTAATATTTTTTGAAAGATAAGTTCATTAATGCATTTACAACAATAATGTATAATTTAACTAATCTAGATAACTAGCACCATCCCCAGTAATGGTGCCAATGATGAGCAGTGAGGTACCCCTATGCCCAACCATACGAATCACAAGTGTTCACACACAATCTTATCAAATTGCGTGGATAGGACTAGTTGTGCATCTAGATCATTATGCCTTGATTGCAGTTCACTATCTTCCCACTTGGACTAGTGGTAGCTTTGTCACGTATGGATTAGTCTAAAGTGAGACATATTGATGAGTGGAAAGGTACCCTTACACCCAACCATACAAATGATAGGCATTCACATGTGATCTAGTTGAATTCTACAGACTATAATTACTAATTATGCTAGAGCTAAACAATGCATGCATGTTGTCCATTTGTTGTCTTCTTAGTCCCACTTGTGGAATGCAATTATATGATTAAGTGTGACTAAGGTGTAATATTTTTATTATTTTGTGTTTTTATGAAATTACTTGCCTAAAACAAGAATAAAAGTAAGGGTGATTAAATGCTAAGTAAACTATGGTCTAATCTAGCCTAACACAAGTAGTCGTTCCCACTTCTCGGACACATCCTAAACTTTGTGTAAACATTGTTGGGCTATCAAATGCTAACTGTTTTTGAGCTACCAAGTGTCACACATATGTTCGAAAGGGTCATGCTTGTGTATCTTAATGAGTTTCTTGATTAATCAAAATTAATAACTACATAAATAATATTGATGTAAATTGCATAAAACATAAATGCATAAGAAAGACAGTTTCAAGTGCTGTAAGGAATGGATCAAAGAGTTCATCTTTATTGCCAACACAGTGGTGTGTTTAGGTACATCAATGCTTGAATAAAGATTCGTTCACACCTAGACCTCCTACTGTGGGCACTTGGAAAATATTCTAACTTTCAAATGAACAAACTGCAAGAGCTTCACTACTTGATTGCAAAAAACTTCCTCCCAATTGTGTGCCTGGGGGCTGTATTTATAGACTCGGGAGTAACCCTACAATATCAAATGTACAATATCGCATCTTGGGTTGCGATATCGCATACTCGATATTCTATACCCAATATCATAGCCACCCCAATATCGGAGCATATGAATAACATGATTCATCATACCCCCATGACTGAATGAAAACTAGTCCTCGAGTGTAGAAGAAGAGGAACAAGTTCTTTAAAAAATATATTAGGGGGTGTGGACTTATTTGACTAACATGCAGAGTGACATAGAGAAAATAGACAAATATAGAAGTGCCCAAGCATACAATATTACAATTGTGTACAAAATTGATGTTCATGACAATAGGAAAGAACACCAATGAATCCAAAGGACATCCAACCCTTCTTGGTAATAGAAGAATGAGGGAGAGGTAGAAGAGATCCAGTAGTCATGAACAATCTCCCATGAGTGATATGGTTGCATCCTCCTTGGTAATGATAGTCCCACTTCCAGTCCACGTTTCCCATTGTAGTCACAACAAAACCAAGGATTAGTATATATAGTACAATAGATAATGGCTGAATACCTTATCTTGTTGGTGATTTGATCTAGCCAAGTTGTGATTGTGATAGATTGATTACTTGATATTATTAGTGGAAAGACTGATGAATGGGTTAAATAAGAGAAGCGATCCATACAATTCAGAAAAATCCTAACACAAGGAGTACTGGAAAGAGGGTATTCACAACAATAAAAAGGGTTTGATTACAAATAGTTGTGAAGGTGCATACAATTGGATGACATAGATGGGATAAATAAAAAGAATTTGATTGTAACAATGTCTAATGGTAGAGAACCTAACTTAACCAAACTAAAAGATATGCAAGTGGGTCCTTCCCAAAGCAGACATAGGCCTTTTATGCCCTTGCATAACTTCAAACCAACGAGTCTATGGGCTCCATGGATGATTAATGATTATGGAAAGTTAAGTACAAAAATCCAAAATAACTGACTGAGAAACCTGACACATCAAACCAGAACACCGAATCAAAACATGAAACTAGGAGTGAGGTGAGGCATGAAAAGCATAGATGGATGACAGAGAGAGTGGAATAGAGTTCCTAATTATGGTCACATGCAGTCCCTTGTGGAGTTTGTGATTAATTAACTTTGTAGGATCCTTCCTTAGTTTAGATCAAAACCAACCACTTTTAGTGATTTCGCATCAGCATTCTAAAGCAAGTCCATCCCCTGAGACACAAGAATGCTTCCACAAAACAACCACTATTCCAAATTAGAGTGAAGGTAGGAAGTGAGAAAGGGCCTTAGTTAGAGGAAACAAGACAAATCTCATAACTAGTGCTTGTAGCCTTTTTATTTGGTCTAAGGGGTGTGATTTGAATTCTCATGTTTTTTTTGAATGGGAACCATACATTGCAAAGACCCATGAATTTTTTGCATTTATTTTGTCCAAGGGGTGTGCTTTGAATCCTCATCTTTTTTTTTTTTTGATGAGGACCACACCATATAAGGACTTATTTGACTTCCTATTGTGAAATGACATGGAATGGTGAGAAGCTTACGAGAACACTCTGGCACACAGGAAAATAGAAAAGCATAAAGAATACGACATCCCTTTGAAGCCACACCCTATCCAAACCTTTGATTCCTTCTCAATTCCAGAAACTACACAAGTTACCAATTTATTAAAGTTGCATTAATGAAGAAGAGATTGCACGCTTCCAAAACAAGGAAAACCATAGAGTATGTGGATGGGTGGATGATGTGGACTCACTACCTGTTACATGAAAAGAAACCATGTCCTAGTCATTAGTAATGACATTCAAAGTCAGAAACTAGACATTAACAATCAAATTACAAATGAAACATACCACCATTGAGTAGTGCATTACCATTGTACCTACCACCTTATTAGTAGAAAAATTAGAGAAACACATCAAACACAAGCAAACATAGCAAAAGTAAAAGAGTAGATAATAAATATTGAGTATATTAACAATCATGTAAAACAAAAACTAAGAGAAGACCAATAACCTTAAAAATACGAATATGTAAAATAAAGAAGATGAAAACAAAAAGTTGTAAAATCGAAAATGTGTAAAAAAAAAAAGTCAAAAATTAAGAAGCCACCTAAGGTGTTAGTATGGGTGGCCATCTCCCCCATGACTAAGTTGGAAGGGAGAGATCTAAAATATTGAGCATGGTTGTCCATCTAACGAGGTGTTTGTTGCCTTGGTTGGCTTGGGCTTATGGAAATGTTTTATTTGTTGTATGTTAAATAGTTGTTTCTTGTCTGGGCTGTTAGGTTTGTAAATGATCATGGCCCTAGATGAAAAAGTCTCATCAATGATTTAAGGTCCTTTCCACAATGTTTGAAATTTGGTTCGTTGGGGTACATGTATAGGATTCCAATAGAGAACCTTATCTCTTGGTTGAAACTTGACTTTTCTTATTTTGAGGTCATGGCATTTTTTGTTGAATGCCTTATGCATTTTTTTGGATGATAGGGCCATTAATCAATTCTCATCTAGCAAGTTGAGACTTATTAATCGTTCTTTCTATGCTAGACTTAGATTTAGTTCAAGATCACAGGTTGTAGAGAGTGTATGGAGTTTGGATTAGATGGGCAATGTTGGTAGTTTTTTGTACACAAGCTCATAGAGAGAATAACCTATGGGAAGTTTCCATGTGAAGCGATAGGACCAAAGGGCATCATTTAATTTAGTGCTCTAATCCCTTTGGTACTTGCTAATGGTATGTGTTAAAATTTCTATAATCTCCCAATTAGTGAGCTCAGCTTGACCATTGGCTTAGGGGTGATATGGAGTTGTGAGTTTATGCTCAACCCCCAAGCATTACATTAGTTTTCAAAAAGTGGCACCTGTAAAATGAGTTCCATCATTAGAAATTATTGCACGAGGTATACCAAACCTATTTATGATGTTTTGTTGTACAAACTGAGTAGCAGTGGTGGATGTATAGTCAGTGATGGCTGCTGCTTTTGCCCACTTGGTACAATAGTTAACTAAAAATATTATATATGACTTTCCATTTGATAAAGGTGCAATGGGATCCATAAAGTCAATGCCCCAAATATAGAATGGCTCAAGAGGTTGTATCCATTGTTGTGGCCCCTCCATTCGAGCTGTCATTCCACCATCCCTCTAGCAATGATCACAACTGCAAACGAATTGGTGTGCATCCTTGAAGATTGTTGGCCAATAATACCTTGCCATGAGGATTTTTATTGCCACACATCTCTCAACATAATGGCCCACTCAAGGACCTTCCTGATCATCCTAGAGAATGCGTAGTTGATCTGTATTAGGGACACACCAACGTACCAACAACTTGGCAATTTTGAAAAAATTCTTGATGAAGCGTCGGTAGTAGCCAATTTGACCAAGGAATGATTGCATGTCTTTGACTATTTTGGCTTGCTGGGTTATTCCTTGAATGACCCTTATGTTTTCAGGGTCTACCTCAATTCCTACTTTTGAAATGTGATGCCCCAAGACTATGACTTCTTGGACCATAAGATGGGTCTTTGCCAATTGAGCCAGAGGTTTATTTTGACACATCTCTTCAATACTTGCTCAAGATGGTCTAGGGCTTGCTCGAACATAACTCCATAGGTTGAAAAATGATCCATAAAAACTTCTACCCTACTACCAATCTATTATTGGAAAATGCTAAGAACTAATCATTGAAATGTGGCTAGGGCATTGCATAGACCAAATGGCATCTATTGATAAGCAAAATATTCCCAAGGACTTGTAAAAGTTATCTTTGCTTGGTCCTCTGGTGCAATTCAAATTTAGTTATAGCCACTATAACCATCAAGAAAGTTGTAATAATAGTGCCTAGAAATGGTGTCCAACACTTGGTCGATGAAAGGAAATGAAAAATGATCCTTGAAAGTTGCCATGTTAAGTAGTTGAAAATCAATGCACACTCACCATTTGCCTCTTTTCTTTGGTACAAGCATGAGTGAACTGACCCACTCACTATCTGTGATAGGATAGATGAATCCTGCCTTGAGGAGTTGTTCAATCTTCTCTTTAATAATCTGCTTTAATTTGGGATTCAAACGCCAATGTGGTTGTCATTTTAGCTTGATGGCGGGGTCGGTGTATATTAGGTGCTACATATTCTTGGATCTATCCCAGTGAGTTTGAAATATGACCAAGTAAAGGCTCTTGACCACTTTTCCACAACTTTTATCAACTTTTTCTTCTATTCTATAGCAAGCTTGGCATTAATAATAACTGACCTTCCATTTTTCGAAAATACATACTCCATTCTAGCTGGTAGCATCTTTAATTCAAGGGGCTCTTATTTAAAATTATCAGGAAATTTCTAGCTCACCCCAATTGACATCATCATTTGCTCCTTTAGAGAGCTGGTGATTAACTTGCTTAAGTTCATTCATACTTGCAACATATTCATACATTAGGCCCTCAGTAGGTTCCATGCATAATGTACTGCTATTATCATCAACTATCAGCCATTGGGTACCTTCTTATTTTGTGGCTACTATGTATAGACATCTCTAGATCTCAACCTCCGGTGCACACTACTTGCATGCAGAGATAGATGTTTGCTTTACTGATCATAACTTCTACACACAATGGCACATTGAATCACTGTATGTGATGCATGGAATTCTCTTCTTCTCAATCTTTTCAAACTCATTTTCTTTTGATATTTCTAAGGAAAGATCTCTAATGCCCATTTTGGCATCAACAGTACTTAACCACACCCTTCCCATAATGATTGGAAAGTCCCACTTGTAGTTCTCCACTTTGATTACTAGGAAATTAGTGGGATATGACCACCTACAAACGGTGATGATGATGTCCTCAACCAGTCCCAATGGAACAGTGATGGATTGGTCCACCAATTCCAACCAGATGTTGCTCTTCTTCAAGGGAGGAAGGTTTCACATTATGTACATCTCATGTGAGATAAAATTAACACCAGAACCAGAGTCAAGAAGAGCTTTACAAGGCTCATTCTCAGCAATTTGCAAGTAAACTAAGAGACTCCTAGGATTAGCCAATTTTCTGGGTAGGTTACCAGCTCGAATTCAATTAGATACAACATGTGTTAGCATTACAGTATGGATTTGAGAAGGATTTTGGTTTGAAGGGGATTCAGATAAAAAGAAAATAGAGGAAGGTCGAGGAGTAGGGTGATTGATGAATCGCAATATCTTGTACGCGATATTGGATCAACCATGTGATATCGGATACCTAATATCACAGCCTGTTTCCTTATCTATAAATAAGAGGTGATGCCCTTGGTTCCGATAGTTAGAAGTTAGTCCCTTAGCCAAACTCTTGTCATTTTTTCCTTCCAGAGTTAGAATTATTTCTTCATGCCCACAGTAGAAGTCATAGAGTGAATGGATCTTTATTCGAGCATTGTGTACCTGAGCACACTTTGTGTACGGTAATAAAGACGAACTTTATGATAAACCTTGTAGCATAAAAAATAGATTAATTAGTGTTAATTATTATTTAATGCTTTCCTAGTTAATTAATGATTTCTCTCACCTTACAACTCTCTTAGTTAAATACACTTAGTACGATCGCTTTGAGCATGCGTGTAGCACTTGGTAACCTAGTAACGATTAGCGTTTGGTAATCCCAGCAGCGTTGCACTGGTTCAAGATGTGTACGGGAAGTGGGAATGGATACTGGTGTTAGGAGTACTTAGAACTTAGCTAATGAATAGTTAAATTGGATTAGTTACTTAGTTATTCCTCTCTCTCCTCCTTATTAGTGTAGGATATAAAACACATAAAAGCCATAAAAATCATATGCTTTAAGCTTACTTAACCATACAACTGTGACATACAAGTAAGTTTTGGAAGACAACGATTAATCAACTTGTTATTGTTCCACACAGGTGCGTAGGCACTTAGTCCTTGGAATTCAACCGGATTGTGTGTGAAATGCTCGTATTTGTATGGTTGAGGGTAGGGGTACCTCGCTGCTCATTAGTTACCAACCACCAATGTGTTCAAGGGCTTTAGTGGACTACGAGGTCAAGAGAAGGATCTTTTCTTTGTTCGTGGTTCCAACCTGCTTGATGGGTTAACCGATTACAGGTTAACTACCCTCATAGTGTTCCTTTGCTATGGTTGTGTAGGCAATTCACCTTGCATGGATAGAGTAGGTGGTAGTTTTGCAGGAGGTGGAGGAGTAGGTGTAGGGACAGGAGGTACATAAGGATAGTAGGTGGCATCCCTCCTTGAATAGGGTGATTGGTATGTTTCAAGAGGGTAGTGGTGAGGTTGGTAAGAGACAACATGACCAGAGGAATCCTATGGAGAAGAAGGTTGCTGAACATAGTAACTGTAGGGATCTAGTTGCTGGTAAGGGTATTGCTATCTTTGAGGTGGTAATGCCCATGATTGTGGTTGTTGCCATTGCTAGTACAATTCTTCATAGGGTTGCCGAGGAGTTCTACTTAGGTAGTATTGTTGTGGTTGGTGGAACTGTCGAGGATTGCCTTGTGGGTAAGGTAATATTTTGGATGTTTTCCTTTGTGCAAGTCGTGGATGTAAGACATACACCCTAGATTCCTGGAAGTGTGATACAATTGGACAACATCCATTAGGATGTTCATACTAGTAGACATCACACCCATCATCATCATCTGAGTCATTATCCGTAGCCATCTTTATCGCAACCATTTTACCTTTACCCTTAGATATGGCATGTTCAGCCTCCTTACACCTCTGGCGCTTATGCTCACCACTTTGCTCCTTGGACTCTTTAGCAATTTCTAAGATAGCTTGAAACCTATTGGCCATGGTGTCTCATAATTGATCAACCTTAGTCGTAATTTCTACTTGTAATTTCTGGAATGGTAAGGTTTTCTAATTAACCATCTCATCTCTAGTGAATTCATCCTCATTGTCACAAAATTGAATCCCCTTCTTTTGAATAGAAGGATCTCTATTATATTCTTCTACACTTTCACATTTTCTCAGCTCTTCCTCATCGTTGGCTACCTGCTCAATTAATTTTTAAATTTGATAGGCACTTAACTCTATCAATCTTCCTTGGGCATAAATGCCAAGGGTTTTTCTGGTTTCAGACCATAACCCGTCTATGATATGGTGAAGTTGATTAAGCTAAGAGTATCCATGGCTAGGACACCTATGCAACAGAGAGTAATATCGACCAATAATAGCATTCAAGGGCTCATGATTCCCTTGTTTCCACCCTTGAATTTGTTTCCTTAAATTGGATACTCAGAAGTATCTTTGATATTTGTCATTGAAGAATTCCAACATTGTACTCCATCACTTGATTGATTTTGGTTCCAAGGATCGGTCCCAATTTTTTGCTTCCTTTATAAGTGTCCGTGAAAATAATTTTAGATTTTTCCATTTGTTCTCAATATTCTAAAAGGCACATGCATCTTGAAAGGCTTGAACATGATTTTGTGGATTAGCATCATATCCTCCCTTGAACTGAGGGATGTTGTTCATATCCAGCCTCTTTATTTTGCTGTCCTTTATGTGCCTTGTTGGAATCCTCACAACCTCTGCAATATTTAACATGCTTCGAGTAGCAAGTAGAGATTCATCAAGGCCATGATGGAAATGCCTACGATGTTCCCTACTAGCCCTTCTTTTTTGATGATGGGCCTCTTTAGATTATCCACGTCTTCGGTCATGACTATGCCAATAGTTCCTTCTATTGTTTTGGTCCTGTCAGTCATCTTCATCACGGTTATTCCTTCTACGACCATGATCTAAACTAGATGAAGAAAAAGAAGATGATGATGAAGGGGAAAAAGAAGGAAAACTTGCTCTACGCTAACGCCTATCATCCTTCCTTCGATGCTAGCGACCATGATCTCCTTTGTCCCCCTTTTCTTGACTTGCTTCTCTAGATCCATTTTTGTTGTTGGATCCATTTTGACCAAAAAATCCATCAATTAGGCCAAGCAGATGTGAAAAAATATTTGACCCCTTGCCCTTCATAAGCTTATGTTGGTGCTCTAGTTGACGATTCCTTAATTTTTGCGCTTTAGTGGGATGATAATCCCTTGAGTTGGGATCTCGCATCTCGTATTCTCCATGGAGGTGTTAAAGCCTGTGTCGTGCAAGCATTAGCTGGAGCATTGTTGAAACAGATCGATCAAGTGGCAACACAATGTTGCCTTTCATATTGTGTCACTATATCAGTTCATCTTGATGCAAGATGAAGGTAAAGTCTGGTACATACTCATTGGGTGAGCATATACTACCCGGTATTGTTGAGGCACTTGAATTGCCCTGGGCAAATATGGGATCCTATGAGAAGAAGACATTTTGTGTTAATAAACTTGTAAATAGTGTGCAGTTAAGGTTTAATTTAATGATAATAATTTTTTTTCATAGGATTTGACTCTTAGGATTTGAACAACAAGGTTACTAAGTTTCACTAGGTTTAGATAGTGCACGAAGAACTACAATCCCTAGCAACGGTGCCAATGATGAGTAGCAAGGTACCCCTACACCAAACCATACAAATCACAGGAGTTCATGTGTGATTCGGTCCAATTCCGCAGACTATAATTACTAAGTGTGCTAGAGCTAAATAATGTGTGTTTGTTGTTCATTCATTGTCTTCCCAGTCCCACTTGTGAAATGCAATAGTATGGTTAAGTGTGACTGAGATGTAAGATTTTTATTATTTTGTGTTTTTATGAAATTACTCACCTAGAACAAGAATAAAAGTAAGGGTGATTAAATGCTAAGTAAACTATGGTCTAATCTAGCTTAACACAAGTAGCCATTCCCACTTCCTAGACACATCTTGAACTTTGTGTAAACATTACTGGGCTATCAAATGTTAACCGTTTCTGAGCTACCAAGTGTCACATGTATGTTTGAAGGGGTCATGCTTGTGTATCTTAATGAGTTTTTTGATTAATCAAAATTAATAACTACATAAATAATATTTATGTAAATTGCATGAAACATAAATGCATAAGAAAGAAAGTCTCAAGTGCTGCAAGGAATGGATCAAAGAGTTCATCTTTATTGCCAACAAAATGGTGTGTCCAAGTACATCAATGCTTGAATAAAGATCCATTCACACTTAGACCTCCTGCTACAGGCACTTGAAAAATATTGTGACTTTCAAATGAACAAACTACAAGAGTTTCGCTACTTGACTGCAAAAAAAATTCCTCCCAATTTTGTGCTTGGGTGCTATATTTATAGACCTAGGAGTAACCCTGCAATATCGAATGTATGATATCACATCTTGGGCCGCAATATTGCGTACCCGATATCGTGTACTCGATATTGCGGCCACCCCAATATTGGAGCATATGAAAAACATGATTCATCACATATGATTCTTGATGTTTTTTATCCCTAAGATACTCTTAATGATAATAAAGAAATTAATTATTTAATCTAATTAACAATGAAAAGTAAAGTGTAAACTAACCTATGTACGATGAGTATCCATTCCTAACCTTCCGTACATGCCTTAGACTTTGCATAACTATCACTGGGATTACCAAGGGTATCGTTATTGGGCATACCAAATGATACACTACTGGGTTACCAAGTAATTACACTTAAGCACTCATGATTAGTTGTACTCATTCTACTTAATGACAGAAATAATAAAGAGTAATGAATGTCAAATATTAACTAAGGAAAATAGTAAAAATTTAAGTAATTAAAAATAATAATAAAGCTAAGTGGATGCTACAAAGATGGAAGTAATCTCAATCTTTATTGTTGAATATGTAATGTGTCCAAGTATGTCACACTTGAATAAGGATGTTGTACAATTAACGTCACAGTGCGAGCATGCATTGGAAAACAAACTAACACAATTTTCTAAGTCTACTTAAAATCTATATGAATCTATGAATCTATCTCTATCTCAACTGTGCACAAGAGACTAGGGAGGACCTACACACGGAGGAGATGCACCTCCTTCGTCAACTCCAGAGTCTCGACCATGAGGAGGAGATCTATTGGCGGCAGCGATCCCAGATTAGATGGCTCCGCGAGGGGGACCGACATATGAAATTCTTCTTCGCCATGGTGAAGATGCGTGGCGAAACCCACATCCGTAGCATCCGTACCCAGGCTGGGGTGGGGGTTGATGACCCGCAGGGGATCGCCAATGAGCTCTCGGGTTACTGGGGATGCATTTGGGCCAAGCACACCACCCAGCCCATCTCCGTCCATGTGGCAAAGGTGCTCACTGCTGCAGACAATCAGTGCCTTCTGGCCCCCTTCTCTGAGACAGAATTGACCAACACCATCAACAACATGCCGGGAGGTAATGCGCCTGGACCGGACGGTTGGTCACTGGAGTTCTTCAGAGCTTTCTTGGATATTGTGGGCCCCAATCTTCTGGATGCTTTCAACATCATGTTGGCCAGATGGTAAGTACGTCGTGAACTCAACTGCTCGCACATCATTTGCATCCCAAAACAGTTGAATGCACACCGCCCAGAGCACTTTCGTCCCATTAGTGTGTGCAATGTCCTCATTCGCATCTTCTCCAAACTCCTGGTCAACCGT
>MNCI01024877.1:274003-288997 GCA_015680685.1 Gnetum montanum
TTGCCGTGTTGAACACTACGCTGACGATACCATGCTTCTCAGCCGGGCGGCGGTCCTGTAGGCCCGGTGTATCAACCTGGCCCTGACCAGATTGGCCGCCGAGTTAGGTTTAGAAATCAACCGCACCAAGTTGGCGGCGTACTTCATCAATGTGGACCCGCAGGTGCAGGACCAGGTTACACAAATCCTGAAAGTTCAACCCGGGAAAATCACCGATACCTACCTTGGTATCCTACTGTTCCAGTGGGGACGGAACAATACTTGGACCCCCCCTCCTGGCCAAGCTCGAGAAACGCATCAATCACTGGGCTAACCATTTTCTTATGCGCAAGGGTCGCCTCCTCATGGCCACTGGGATCCTTGAGGCCACTACGCGTTTTGTAGCGGTGGTCGTCGAGCCCCCCGCGGCCATCATCCATCAGATCAACCCCAGGATCCGCTGTTTCATTTGGCGAGGGGGTAAAGGGGGGAGCAAACTCCATCTTGTCAACTGGCACCGCATGGCCCATCCTCGTACGGCGGGGGGGTTGGGGGTCACGCCTTTCGAAGATGAGTGCACGATGGGGCAGCAGCGGCTGGTCAACCGGCTCACGCATGCACGGGGGGAGTGTAGCCAGTGGGCCCGCATCGCCCACCGGAAGTACACGCTTTGGCTATCTAGATCGCATGTTTCGAGGCCTTGGCTGTCCATCTGTCAGCACGTGTGGAGGATGCTGAGCCTAAACTGGATCCACCTCGAGCTGCGCGCCATCCTGACCCATAAATATCCCCCGGAGGACGGCTGGCTGGCAATCTGGTGCGGGCGGCTCCCTGAGAAAGTCAAAATCTTTCTCTGGCTGCTCAAATCTGCCGCGCTCCCTGTGCGTGCCATACTGCAGCAGCGCGACATCACGCATGACATCACGTGTCCGCGCATTAGCCCTGAAACCCTCAACCACTTCATCTACGACTGCCCCTGCATGATCGCCACTTGGTGCGCATGCAGAATGCCCCCCCCCCCCACGGCGTTTTACTGGTGATTCCTGGGCGACGCTGTTGTTATGGCATGCCTGGAAGGCACGGAATTGCACGGTCTTTGCACAGGCGGCTACCCTCCCAGCAACTTATCCAGCGGACCTGCAGAGCGTGGCGTGAGATTGCGGATGCCATGGGGAAGACACCGATGTACAAACCTGACTGCGCCGTCTACCAGGATGATGAGGAGCTGTGGCAGATGGTCTGCTAGTGCGGCTGGGCCGCCCTGCTGCAGAGGCTGGTCAGGGACCCTGACCTTTCTGATAATTCATTCTTTACTAACTGGCACGGGGATCAGACCTACTTTCAAGGCCGAGAAATTTGCCTCACAGAAGCTGCCCTGGCCAACTACCTGGGGGTCCTAGCCGTTGGGGAGGTCATCCTGCCAACCTCCCGCGGCCTCCATAACTCTGCGACCTTCTTTGAGGGGCTTTCCCCGAGAACGCAGAGCCATCAGGTCCCTTGGACTTCCCTCTCGCGCCTCTAGGCTCACGCTGCTGCCTTGGTGGAACGCTTTTTTGTCCAGTCGGGCAATGTTTCCAAGCTCCAGGGGCTGCATTTTACTTTCCTGCGGTGCTTGAAGGATGGCACCCAGGTTAACCTGCTGCGTTTCTTCCTCGAGGCCCTCCGCCTTAAACGACGCGGTCGCCACTCGGGGTTAATTTTAGCTTTGTGGCAGGGGGCAGGGGGCAGGGGGCGCTGGGCCCGTCCTTTGCCCTCACTGGGGGTCACCTCGCTGATGCCCCCTACTTCCCCCACTTCCCCCACCCCGCCCACTCAACGGCGTCGGGCCGCTTTCAACCTTACCTGGGGACGCCGCTCTCGTCGCAATCTTGCCCCCTCGCCTGACCCCCCCAGCGTCCCCCCGAATTGGGAGGCGAAACTTCAACAGGCGGTCGCTGCTACTCAAGAGGCCGAGCGACAGACTTCGGAGATTAGGTGGATCGAGACCTTGGCCCAGTGGCGTGCCGACCACGAAGCCCAGCTTCAGGAACATGCACAACAGCTGAACCGGCAGCACACGCTCATGATGGAGACCTTGCGGGCCCAGCTCACTGATGAGCTCCGGGACCGAATCAGGGAGGAGCTGTGTCAGGAGGAGGCGGCTCGTCTGACCTAGGAGGCAGTGGCCCGGGAAGAGCAGAAACACCTGCAAGAGGAAGAAGAGCAATGGCAACGGCAACTCGATCGGGCACATCAGCACAGCGCCCGCCAGTGGCTCAGGGGGGGGGGGGCGCTGGCCGTATAGCATTTTGGGCATTAGCTGTGAGAGCTCCTAGGGGGAGCTAAGACGCCACATCAGACGCACGTCCGCTAGATTCCACCCTGATGCGGGGGACTCCTCGACGGACCGGAGCAGGCACGAGGCTCTTATGCAGGGCTTCCAACAAGCCGCTAACTTCGTGGACACTGAGGAGCATCGCGCCACCCTGGACCTGCTTCATGAGCTGGAGCGGCCTCGGTGTGCCTGTCGCCACCTGCCAACTCACCCCTAGCTCCCCCCCACCGCTGCCCCCCCCGTTTTCTGTTAGTTTCGTCTCGTCTGTTTGTTGGGGTTGCGCCCCTCCCTTCTCCCCCCCTTCTTTTGTGGTTGGGGGTGCCCCCCCCCCTTTTTGGTTGGGGTTTTTGAGGTTTTTACGGTTTTGTGGTTCGGTGGCTCAGCTCGGAGTCCTCCGAGTTTGAATTTTTGTGGGTTTCCGGGACCCCCCCTTCAGGGTGGGCCACCCCTGGTCCCCCCCCCCCTTTTGTAATTGTATACTCGTGTACCATACTTTCAGTAATACAAACCCGAACATTCTCTCTCAAAAAAAGAAGTGTTGTATTTTTACACTAGCATGGAAGGGATGATGTCGAATCCTTGACATTGAAGGTTATGCCTTGATATTGGATACTCAACATTGTGGCTCTGATATCAGAGAGTCCTACTAAATATGACTCATCAAATTTCAACATTTAATCATAAAATATATAGTAGTGGATCTATGGTTGGGGTCCAATAGTGGTAAAACAAAGGATAAAAAATTTTAACAATATATCTTGGCAAGTAGATTGCATTCACTTATATAAGAAACTATCAGTAACAACAACAACAATAACAGTAATAATCATAAGATAGTCTATTGAAACATATTTGACAACATTAAAGAATTAATTATATGCATTAAATTAAATAATTAAATTTATGTGAATTTCTAGGTTTTGACACTTTAGGCCAAGGTTAGTAATGTAGTAGGTATGTCTTAAGTAAACGTAGAGGCAACATGACCAACAAGATGCACATACATACAAATGACCATAAAAAGAGAGCATACATGCCTGACAACATTTCCTTGGAGAGCTAAGATACAGTCCTATTGTAACACATCTAGCCCTAAGCCTTGCTTTAAGAAGAAGAGCGATGGCCCAAGCTAGAGAGTAAATCCTCCCTACTAGCTTACATATCCTTGTGACAAGGTTCATAAGAAATTAGGGCTATGTAGTTCTATTGGTAATCATTAAGATAGTATGGAACTTGTAAGGATTTTCACACTTCTTTAGTCCTTGTTATGGAGAGAAACAACCTGCAATCCAACAAGAAATTTTTTTCTATAGCAATGTCTTCTTCTTGTTGGTACATTTCAACCATTTAATGAAGTAAGCTTTATGAAATATATTTCATCCCTTTTTTTATGAATGTTATATGCTATTTTTCAAGGGTGAGACACGATGAATCCCCTAGAATTAGATTAAACCTATGCATCAAAAGAATTTGATTCGTGGAAGCAAGGAATCGAGGATTTGTGATTCTAAATGTGTTTGGGTACGTGTGCCTTAAGAAAATGTGGGGACAGGTTTGTAGTCTGCGACATGATAAAGAAAATTTAAATATATTAGTTTTTTAAAAATTAAATCTCGTATATCATAAAAAAACATTGTAGAATATAGAACAAGTACAATGTAAATCCAAAATATTGTTAATGCTTAAAAATTGCACAGAAGATCCCAATATCACCATTAAACCGAAGCAAGAAAATTTGCAAAGGTGTGGAGGGCATCAAATCCATTTCCTTACTCAAGCCATAATTCGGCCAAACATATAATTTTTGCAACAACTAAAATGACAACAATAAAATGAAACCCTTTTGTTACTCAATCCAATTTTTCCAAGAATAAAATTAAGCATCAAGCTTCAACCAAATTTATAACAAACCATGTCTGCTAATACCTTTGTTCAACCATGACCTATGCATAGCGCCATAGGGCCACGTTGAAGACAACCACATTATAAGAAAACTTAACTAACCTAAACTAGGCACAGCCCAGCAACTCACCTCACCTAAGATGATGGATGTTGGGAATGGGCACTAGTCATGATGAATGGGAAAGTGAAAACAGAGAACCATGAGCTTTCATTTGGCCATTGGCCATGTGCTGGTGGGCCTCGTTGGATCATAACCAAACATAACCAAACAGATGTTAAAAAGAAGTTGAACAAGCATTCATCCGTCATCATGTTCATGACTCATGACCAATGACGATGACCCTGTTTTGTTTTCCTGTTTTTTCAGCCAGATGAGAAAAAGAGCAAAAACCAGCAATGACCAATAAACACGCGTGAATGTGAGTCATGGCAGAACCTTTGACGCTCCCAAAGGCCAATCCATTCAAATGCAATGTTTACCTCGCACGCCCCATCCCAATCTTGATTTCCGTATGACCCAAACTTGGAGCCTCTCGTGATTTCTGTGTGTTTGTTTATTCATTCGTACTCCCTTGTTTTCTGTGGTCTTTGTTATGCCGATGCCATGAATCTTGATTGCTTGCTGGACACTTAACAATGAAATGAAGTTTCTGGTAAGATTGAAGTTTCTGGTAAGATTCAGAGCAGGAGAAGGTCGGTAAGATTTTAATGCACAATGCAGACATGGAAACCAAGGCAAGAATAATAGAGAGGCAATGCAAGGGGAGCATTTCAATGTATACATACAGATATCATTGGAAATTATGTAATACGTACCCACTGTGCATTTAAAGCGCTTTTGTACGTGCTCCCCAATCCAACGTGAACAGTTCGTCAAAATTTATCCCAAATCATGAATCTCCGAACGTTCCTATTGTACAATTGGATCCATCATTTGAAAGGCTTGATGGTGGCGTGCGTAGTCTAATTAAATTTAACCTGCTGCCCAATGTTAGTAGTGACACTGTTTGGAAATTTTAACGGGCAATGAATATTCCTGTCAACGCTTTGCATTCTCAGGGGTACGTTTCTATTGAATGTCAGCCCTACACATACATTTTCATTTAGGAAAAAACGTAAAGCACTTCCAAATACGCTTGCAAAGAATAGTCCAGCGGCACGTCCACGCTCATCATCTATTCTTGCCGTCTTTGCTGGTACCTGAACCAGATTCTGATGTCCTTCAGTTTGATGCTGGCGTCCCCCAAATCGCCCCACTCAAGACTGAAATTATTGCCACCGCAGGTGTCCAAATTGTTAAATGAGAAATCTTGGACTGTAACAGCCCATACATGTGGGGTTACTGCTTTAACAGGGAAATTAATGAAGATGTCAGCCCTGATTACTGTGACACAACATATTATCCATATGTGACAGGCCAGAAGTACTACGGGCGTGATCCCATTCAGCTATCATGGAACTACAGTTACGCTCAAGTTGGTGAAGGTCCGGTTCTGGACCTGCTCAGTGGTCTTGACCTGGTTGCCATAGATCTCGTTGTGTTGTTCAAGACAGCCATCTGGTTCTGGATGACTCCACAAAATCTCCCAAACCCTCCTTCCATTATGTTATCATCGGCAACTAGATTCTCACCGATCCGGACAAAGCAGCTGAACGCAGAGCACTTCAATCTCAACTTCACAATTGTGCACACTCCAAAACCGACACAGCCGTACCATTACAACGGATTGATTGCCAGCCCTCGCGTGCAAAGCACTTTCAACACCAGATGCATGGTCTCTACTGCGCTTGAATCCTTCAAACGTGGCGCTGAAAGCTCCCACTCTTGTCATTCTTAGGGAATTGGATGCTTCCGCTGCCAAACTCCCCAAACGCCTTAAGATGCAAATGCAAACAAACATGAAGCTAGGCAAGGAAGCTCAGGAAGAGTTTAATAAGTTGTCGGCAAGGTTAAACGATGATCTTGATGAAATTCTGGCAACAGGATTTTGAAGAATTTCATTCTAGAGTTGTAGGGTTCAATAGAAAAACGTGTGGAAGGTCTGTGATCCAGATATGGTGTTTGTTCAAACTCATTTTGCTGCAAGTAAATGGATGCTGGTCATCGCGAGTGGTACTTGTGCAAGGGTAGAAAACGGTAGGCGTGGTGGCAACAATCCTGCGAACAATGATGCTGCTGCACAGTAGGCATAACACAGCAACGGCAACAACACACGGTAGCAAGCAGAGAGCAGCAACCCGGTAGCAGGCCAGGGTGGCGCAACAAAAACGGACTGGAACAATAGTTGCAGTTATCGGTATCTAACACCTGGATTCTATATACGTGGCTACTAGACAAATAGGAACAAATAAGAGCAAGGCATGGACATGACGAAGTATACATGGAATGTGATGCCAAAGTGGTAGTTGGATTGCATCTCTGTAGGTGAAGCAGTTGACGGCATTGTTTATTCCTTGGATAGAGCTACTAAGCATGGTAACATTGGTGTTGATATGTACATGAAGAGCAGTGATCTCAAGGTTGTACCTTATGTGTAAGGAGAGTATTCGGTGCTGGTGCAATTTCAAGGCCGATATTGACTCCTTGGAAAAGTTGGGTGCTTTCCCTTTGTAAAATATCATAGCACGTGCTTCTTCTGATTTTAATTCTCAAGGGAATTTTGAATTCAAAAGTTTTTCATTTCACAAATATTATATACACGCTTTGATTTAAGAAAATGTTATGATTTAAGAAAGGGAGTTTATTGAATAAGTATCCAATAGGACACTTTGGCAACTATAGCTTGTATTTCTATAAAAGTTGTAACTTTCTATGGTAGTTATAACTTTTTATGGTGGTTATGAGTAAATTTCCTTGATATTTGTAACCCACTTTAATCTCT
Source organism: Gnetum montanum (assembly GCA_015680685.1). NCBI lineage: Eukaryota > Viridiplantae > Streptophyta > Gnetopsida > Gnetales > Gnetaceae > Gnetum > Gnetum montanum. The sequence continues at coordinate 281,081 of MNCI01024877.1, forward strand.
TATGATTATTGTAACTACCCAAGAGCCACTATAAAAAGGGCTTTAGGCGTAGAATTTAGGGGATTTTTGAAGATCAGGAAGAAACTTGAAAGGATTATTGAAGATCTTTTGTAAAGCATGGCTTGCTAAAGGCATCAATTCAGCTACTTTGTTTTAATCTTGTGAGTTCTTTTCTTCTCATTTTGTGTTAGTTGCTTAGCTAATGGTTTAGATAGTATTGTGCTTGGTAATTAATTTTGAGATTTTCTAGTTGCTCTTATAGCTCTATGTTTGCGCAATTCTAGATTTCTATTTTGGTTGCCATACAAGAGCTTATGTTGTCTTTAAAAAGCCTCTTGAGCAATTTAATAGTGATGTCTTTATGAAATTGCCTATTTGAGTCTAGAGGATCTAGAAAATCTTTGATACTTTAAAGTGACTTGAAATAGCTTCAATTTTTTGAAAGTTTATTGCCTTGATATTTCAATCTTGAAATTGTCAAATTTTTTTCTAATAGCTTTATTGTTCATAATTCTTGAAAACTATTAACTAGCCAAATAAAAGTTTGTACTTTGTCTTTTACAAAGTGTTTTGGTAGTTTTAATAAGATTGTCTCTTACCAAATTGCTTGTTGAGCTCAAAGGGTTTAGGAAATTTTTAATACTTAGATTGAATTGGAATAGCTTTATTGTGAAGTGTTTGATCATTTTCAATTTATCTCACTTAAATGTTTGAGATTTTACACAAATCTACTTTTCTTTCTCTTCTCTTTCTAAAATCTATTGAATCTCTCTCTATTTCTAGTTCTCTTATAGATCTTTCTCTCTAGGGAAAATTAGGAGCAGATTTCTGCAGAATTATGCTTAAGCATTTTGTGAAACTTTATTTGTTTCAAGAAATGGACTATAGGGACTATATGGACTAAGTGACTTGACAAAATAGGAATATTTGATGACTCACAGTATTCAACAAGGTTGGTTGAATTTATTTTAGAAATAGCTAGTTACAGTTTTATGCACAAACCTAGTTTCATGCACAAACCCAACCATTTCAACATTCATAGCAACAAACAAATATTTGTAATTAGTTCACTCTATAACCATTAAGTTTATTTAGAGGTATATGAGCCTTGGTGTTTCTAGAAGACTAGCATGCACCTATATCTAAGTTTGAAGGAACACCTTTGTTTCCCATGATCCTGGTTGCAAGAGCCGAAGGCCAATGTTGGTAGTTCCAAATGGTTGCCAACACTTCACTAGCTTCTTCTCCTAGATAGTGGTAGTGAAAATGGATGGTCTCTAATTAAACAGTTGTCATGTATATATGCTTACAAAGGCAATCTAAAGTTTGGCCAATGGGTAATGTCAACAGGTAACTAAACCCCATGAATCACATGTAGCCTAAACTTAAAATTAAATTATACATTTTCTTTTTAAAAATAATTTATTTCAAAGGTAGGATCTTCAATTACTTTTTAGTTACTAACATAAGAGATATATAAAAGCTATAAGCTATATATAATCTAAGGTTTGAATCTCAATATGGTTATCTAAAGGGTACTATTCTAAACTACTGCTGTAAAGCAAATTAAATATAACAATCTAACCAGACATCAAATGAAATTTAAAAGAATAGTCAAACATTTCACACACATAACAACCAAAACATACAACATGGCTAATGTAGATCCACATGTAGTAGTAATACATCTAAAATTGAATACGTACTTACATAAAGCTATGACAAGGATTACTCTACATATGCCTAAAATAAAATAATTATAATATGTAATAAAATCTTAGAAAATAATTTACAAAGTACATAGCTCAGACAATGAGGTATTAGCCTTATGGTAAGGATCTTGGCTTGGAAACCTTAGGTTACAAGTTCAATTCTACTAGGTAGCACTAAGTTATAAATTAAAAGAAAAAATTATAAAAGGAATTCTAAAACTAGTCTAATAGATCTAAGGGGTCTTAGTGGATGTAAGTATAAATTTTAGTTATAGTTTCATTAAAATACTAATCACATGCATGGAGTACATAGGTAAAAAGCATATGCTAGTCAAAAAATGCATAAAAGGTTCAAGCCATAAGATGTATCAACTAAGGGAAACATGAATTCTAGAATTAAGGTGTTATAAAAATATATGTAAAATATAATCACAAATAACAATAGAAATGCTTAACATGTAAACAAGCTTTCTAAAATAAGTTAATCAAGCCATCATTAAAAATAACATGTACTTCCATAGTATTAAGAACTACATAGAACTAATCAACGTTGGTAGAATTTATATAGAAAATTCCTACTAAATAATTATAGCTTATGTAACAAAAGAATTATGTTGTTGGAGTAGGATTTTTGCTTGGCCAAAATAGTTTAAGTAACTCATTTTAACTAGTCATTCCTTTGAGGTGCCTTGCATTATTAAGTTTCCAAAAGCAAAATTTCAATAAGAAAACTTCTTTATGCTTCTCATGCATTAGCAGACTTTTCCACATTTGTTTGCCAACTTTCATTATTGCTAAATATGGAGCTCCAAATCTTGGCAGTTTGTATTCTTGGTCTTCAAATCCTACTATTAAAATCTGAGTGTAATGGACATAAAGAAAAATACCTCCATGGCATTTATTCTTGATTTTATTAATAACTTGTTGATCTATCGATGTAGTTGATAAATTTTTAGCTTGAAGTGTCATAGGTAATATGAGAAGTGAAAGGTATTAATATCTTAAAACTGCTATGGTTCTTCTTCTCTTTCAATGTAAGATATTTTTGAACTAAATTTTTTTGAAATGTGCTTAGTTTGGAAAATTTTATTACACTTCGGAATACTGGGTTTTAACTTCATAGTGTAGCTCTTACTTTGTTTTGCAACTATGCTTTATATTTGCTTAGTACTTATTCTATGATTCAAAATTTAGCATGGCTCTATCAATTAATACTTGATGCTTTAATCTTGGTTCACTCACTCTAGAACAAGTTGTTGGAATCATCTATTGACACTTGTCTTAAATCTATTTTTGTCTTTAAATTTGATGAGCTAGTCATCTTGTAACATTAATGTTTACAAGCTTTGATATAAATATCTTTTCTCCAATGCTTAGTATAGCTTTCATCAATTTAGATTTTTATTTTGTCTTAAGATAATTACAAATTATTAAGAGATAATGAACTAACATGTTATTATAACATGTAAGTAGAATCATTTCATAGAATCATATTTTGGTTCTATGAGTTGTGAAAATGAAACAATTTTTTCAATTTTCCTTTTGCTAACATAACATGTTGATGTAGCTCGTAGAATCGAGTTTAAGCTAATTCATAGAATTAAGTTTTAGTTCTACTTGTTCTAGGATGATGTGACTTGTAAAATCAAAATGAGAACTTGCTTTATAACCAAATTTTGATTCTAGTAACTACTTGCTTACATGGCTCTTGAATTTTTAAATTATATCAATGTAACTTAGATCCTCTAAAATTTTCCTTCTATTGAATCTCATTTAGCTTCAGTTTGCTGAGCTGGATTAAAATCATAATTAAGCACTTGTGCAAGTCATGCTTATTACTTCATTATAGGTTCCATGTTTGTGGAGTAAAATTTGAGCTTTAAATAAAGCTCCTTTTGGATTTCACAATCTTACATGGCTTATAGAGCCAATTTGTAGAATCTCTTTTTGGTTTGACAAACTTCTCTCTTATCAAATGCTAATGTGGTAGAACTGATTTAGAGCTAGTTTGTAGAATTAACTTTTGATTCTATGAACCACACTTTACTTCTAAGCTTATGTGGATAATTGATCCTCTTATAATATAGTTAGCCCATTTGCAGAGTTGGATTAAAATTGTAGTTATGCATGTGTGCAAATCATTCTTATTAATTCATTATAAGCCTCATATTTAAGCTTTAAACTAGAACTCTTCATTGGTTGTTCAAGCGAATGTGACTTGTAGTAGCAATTTAGAGCTTGCTTGTAGAACCAATTTTTGGTTCTACAAGTTTACCAATTCATCTAGATAATGTGGTAGAACAAAAAATGGACTTTCTTGTAGAAATAAATTTTGGTTTTATGAACTACACTTAGCAGTAACATGGTTTGTAGATTTGATTTGCACTTTTTGGCAAAATTACTCTTAATCCTATTAGCGCACTCTTTATTAAAAGTTGAGGTATCTTGTAGAACTAAATTTAGATCTCTTCATAGAAATATTTTTTTTATGAACCTTCCTCAATGTAGGATGCTAACGTGGTTCATAGAATCAATTTTGTTCCTCTTTGTAGAACCAATATTTGGTTCAACAAACCATACTTTTAGCTTTTGGTAATGTGGCTTTTACTGATGTAAATAATATTTTTATAGAATATAAATTTACTTGTATCTACTAGATCATACATATTTAACTTGGTAGAACCAAAAATATGTGCATTTGTAGAACTAATTTTTGGTTCTACTAGCTTACCATCATTACAAGATGATATGGCTTATAGAACCGAATGATGATTTCTTATAGATCTAAAGTTTTTTGCTCTACAAAGCTTATTCTATTTTCAAATTTGATGTGTTAAATGACAAAATATTTTCTTTATAGAATCAATTCTATTCCTTCTTATAATACTTACTCTTTGATTCTATAAACTAAGCTTATCTTATTTAGTGCACGTGGCATATAATATGAGCTTTACTTATAGAATCGATTTGGCATTCTCTTATAGAATTAAATTTTGGTTGTTTGAATCTTCATTTATAAGTATTGCAATGACATGGAGTTGAGCTTCATCCTTCAACCAGTTGATGTGGTAGAATAGATTTAAAGCTCATTCATAGAATTTATTTTTGGATCTATGACTTTTCTATTTCAGTAAGCTAAAGTAGTTTGTAAAACAAAACTTGTGATTTCCAATATAGCTAATTTTTGATTCTATGAAGTTTTCCTTATTTAGATATGATGTGACAAAAGGCACGAGTTTTCTTTATAGAACCAATTTTATTCCTCTTTGTAGAACCATTTTTTGGTTTTACAAACTCCACATTAAAAACCAATTTTCTTAGATTCTAAGCTTTTGTTTCCATAAATTGCCTTTATACATAAGGTTAAATGCATTATTAGATGTGGAAATCTTTAAAAGTTAATTAGGATATAGTTATTTTCTAAACTTAAGCCTCATTTTATATTATTTTAAATACAAAGTGATAAAAGGATCATCTAGGAGAATCAAAATAGCTAGAATAGAAAATTGGTTTTACAAATGAATTCTACAAAGCTTAGCCCATCAAGAAATAATTGCACTTAGCTGATTAACAATCTTTCAGCTCCACTAATAGTAAAATTCTCATGGTTTCAAATTGATCTCAAAATCTTTGCTTAATTAAATAAACTCTTTTATTAATCCTCAAGTATTTTATGAGTAGATTCTATTGCAAGCTTCATTTTTTTCTAGGGATGTTTGTGTCATGCATTTGTGTTCTTGTGAAATAAAACCATGAGCTATATATTGACATAAATATATAAGCTTCCTTAATGAGCTCCTTTAGAATCTTTTTCTATTTGTTTGGAAAGACAAATTTATGAATTTTCATGATACTTATTCCTCTCTTAGAAAATTTTCATTTGGTTGGGAAATTTATAAATAGTTCTATGAATAAGCTTAACACTATGAATACTTATTGTTTCATATAATGGACTTGTGATAAAAAATATTTCCCCAAAATAAAATAATCTTTGAAAATATTGTGATGAATTACTGTTTGATGTTGGCCACAATGTTAGATGTCTGACGTCAGGGTATATACCATAATTTTATAAATACCGTGCCTAGTCTTCAGTATTGAAAGTAATTCATTAGTTAGTTTTTAGTTTTCAAGGAAGGTAGCAAAGCTCTTGCTATTTCTTCTCCCTAGAGTTAAAATATTTTCTGAGTGCCTGTAGAAGAAGTTTAAAGTATGTATAGTTATTTGTTTGAACACTGATGTACCTGAGCACAACAGTGTGACAGGAATAAAACAAACTCTTTTGACAATCCTTGCAACATTGAGAATAGTTTAATATTTTCTATAATGCATTATACTTTCTTGTTTTTTTACTTTAATGCATTTGATTAAGCAATTTATTTTTAGCAATTAATGAACACAAGCACTACCCCTTCGAGCATTCATATAGTACTTGGTAACCTAGCAATGCTTAACATTTGGTAGCCCAACAATGCTATATGTGTTTAGGATGTATCCAAGAAAGTGGGGTGGTTACTTGTGTTAGGCTAGCTAGATGATAGACACTAGTTTTCAATCTACTCTACCCTTATTCTTGTTATAGGTGACTACATCCATAAAATATAAAAAAATGATAAAAAATTCATATACCTTAATTACACTTAAACCATACCCTTGAGCCTCACAAGTGTAGTTGGAAAGACAACGAAAATTCTCAATGCTATTTCACTTCCTATAGGAACTAGTGTATGAGATAACTATAGGTCCATGGAATTCGACCAGATCATGTGTAATGCCTTAGTGATTTGTATGGTTGGGTGTAGGGGTACCTTGCCACTCATCATTAGCATTGTTGCTGGGGACCTTTTTGTTGTTTTGTATGCTATCTAGGACCCGGTGAAAAGTATTTAAATTGTTGGAACAAACCTAAGAGTCATATCTTATTTCACAATTACTACAACAAATTCTCAGAGCACACTATGATTTTTATTTTGCTAACTAAAAATTTCGTCTTCTCACAGGAGCACTTCTCTGCCCAAGCTTGATAATGCTCATCCATCAAAGCCTCAACAGTACCAAATTACATATACTCATCTTGATGAGTATGTGCCAAACTTCATCTTCATCTTACACTAGGATGAACAACTGTGGTAGCATGACATGTCGCCCAATTGTGCTACTCCTGCAATGCTTTATCAAATGCTTACACGATGTAGTCTTGAAGACCACCATGGGGAATATATCATGGAAGATGTTGATGCCAGGGATTATCATCCCATCAAAGCACAACACCTTCGAGATCAGTAGTTGGAGTAGTGCTATGGACTTTTGAGGGAAAAGGACTTAACAATTTTCCATTCCTATTGTACCAACAAGCTAGTGGAGATCTTCCACTCAATGATGCTTCTCTCTTTAACTTCAATGATGATAGTTAAAACTAGAATATGCACTCCATAGTTCACAAACCTGATTCTGGTAATAAGGGATCCAATGACAAAGCAGGATCTAGAGAGGCAAGTCAAGACAAGGATGTAGGCAAGAAGCAAGATTGTGACCATGGTTATGATCATCAAAGAGGCAATATCAAGCACTATGTTGGTGCTGGTTCTTCTTCCTCTTTCCCTTGATCATCATCATCATCTTCTAGCTTTGATTGTGATTGCAAAAGGAAAAATCGTGATGGAGATGATTGAAATGAGTGCAATGATCGATGGGACCAAAATAACCAGAGGGACCACTAGGACAGGCAAGATCAAGGATGCAGATGTTTAAGAGAAGAATATCGCCATGAACAAAGGGGTAGTAGAGGGTATCATAGGCACCATGATCAAGGCCTTGATGAGACTCTATTTGCTACTTGAAGTATGCTTAACATCATAGAGGCAATTAGAATCCTAACAAGACATGTGAAAGATAGTAAGATCAAATGGTTAGAAATGAACAATATTCCTTAATTTGAAGGAGGATATAACTCTAATCCATAAAACCATCTTCAAGCTTTCCAAGATGCATGTGCCTTGCAAAACATAGAGAATGAGTGGTAGAAACTAAAGTTGTTTTCCAGGACACTCATCAAAGAAGTAGAGAACTAGTATCAGTCCTTAGAACCGAAATCTATCAGACGATGGAGTACCATGCTTAAAATATTCAATGATAAGTATCAAATGTACTCCTAGGTGTCCAACTTAAGGAAGTAGATTCAAGGATGGAAACAACGAGCACACAA
>MNCI01024877.1:289333-305118 GCA_015680685.1 Gnetum montanum
CCCATTGTGTCACATCTTCAAGAGTTTAGGGTGTATGCCTTACATCCACAACTTACATAAAGGAAAAAATCTAGAAGGTTACCTTATCCTCAAGGTAATCTCTGGTAGTTCCACCAGCAACAACCATATTATCCAAGTAGAGCTCCACCACAATCATACAAATAGTATCAAAAATGATAGTAATCACAATCATGGATGCTTGCATTGCCAAGGCAATAATACCGTGTTTAGAAACCCATGTTTACACATGACTCTTTCAGTCATGTTTCTAATATTCAGCCTTACTACCACCCTTCTAATTAATATTGAGCTCCTTCTCCACATGAAATAAGGGATATCACCTCTTATCCTTATCCTTATCTTGTTCCTACACATACTTCTCCTCTAGTTGCATAGCTACCACCTACTCCACCAATGCAGGGTGAATTGCCCACTCAACTATAACAATGCAATGTTACGAGGACTATTAATTTGCAACCCAATCATCAATTAGAGGGGTTGATTTACTGATCAGAAAAAGACCTTTCTTTCAACCCCATAGTCCACCTAAGCCTTCACCTACATCCACGGTTGATAACCCTACTCCTACCTCTTCCTCCATATCCAATTCCTTTGGGCCTCCTTTAGACCAAACTCTACCAAGGATCCATATCGTAAAGCTTACTTGCACTGTGTTTGGTTGGATCCATGCAAGAAACCTTCCCGGGAAATTAGCTAATCTTGGAAGTCCTTTGATTTATTTGTAGATTGCTAGGAATGAACCATGAAAGGCTCTTCTTGATTCAGGTTTTGGTGTTAATTTGATTTTTCATGAGATGTACACTACCTGGAACTTGCCTCCTCTTAAGAAGAGCAACATCAGATTGGAATTGGCAAACTAGTCCATCATTGTTCCATTAGGACTAGTAGAAGACATTGTGACCACTGTCTGTGGATGGTCTTCTCCTACTAACTTCCTGGTAATCAAAGTGGAGAACTGCAAAATGGACTTTCCAATCATCATGGGAAGGGCATGGTTGAGCACTGTAGATACAAGAATGGGCATCAGAGATCTTCTTGGAAATCTCTAAAGAAAATGCATTTGAAAAGATCGAGAATAAGAGAGTTCCATACATCGCGTGTAACAATAGTGGTTGCAATTGTGTGTAGAAACTTTAGGCCATAAAGCAAGCATCTATCTCTGCATTCAAGTAGTGTGCACTAGAAATAGAAATTCAAAGGTGTCTATATGCAATAGCCACAAAATAGGAGGACATCTAGTGGCTAACTGCTGATTCAAAAAGTAGCACACTTTGCATGAAACCAATTGAGAGCCTAACATGTGAATATGTGATGAGAATAAATGAACTTAAGCAAGTTCATCACCAACTCTCTAACGATACAAATGATGATACCTACTGGGGAGAGTTAGAAATTCTTGAGAACTTTAAGCAACAGCCCCTTGAACTAAAAACATTACCCGTTGGAATGGAATATGTATTTTTGAAATGTAAGAAGCTAATTATAATCAATGCAAGACCTACTCTAGAATAGAAAGATATGTTATTAAAAGTAGTTGAAAGATGGTCAACAAATTTTACTTGGTCATATCCTGAACTCACAAGGATTGATCTTAGGATATGCCAGCATTGCATTTACATTGACCTGGCTATGAAGCCAAAATGACAACCAAAAAGGTGGTTGAGTCCCAAATTGAAGTAAATTGTCAAGGAGAAAATCAAGCAACTCCTTAAGGTAAGGTTCATTTATTCTATTGTGGATAGTGAGTGGGTTAGTCCACTTATAATTGTACCAAAGAAAGGTGGTAAGTGGTGGGTTTGCATCAATTTTAGGTTGTTGAATATGGAAACATTCAAGGATCACTTTTCATTGCCATTTGTTGATCAGATGCTCAACACAATATCATGGCATTGCTACTACAGCTTCCTAGATGGTTATAGTGGCTCTAACAAAATTCAAATTGCACTAGAGAACCAAGTAAAGACAATGTTCACAAGTCCATGGGGGACTTTTTCATATCATAAGATGCCATTTTGTCTATGCAATGCCCCTACCACATTTTAATGCTTGGTCCTAAGCATCTTTCAATAGTAGATCGGTAGTCGTGTAGAAGTCTTCATGGATGACTTCTCTACCTATGGAGATACATTGGAGCAAGCTTTAGACTGCCTTGAGCAAGTGTTAAAATGATGTGTTGAAACTAACTTGTAGCTCAATTGGTAGAAAATTCACCTCATGGTCCAAGAGGGCATTGTATTGGGGCACAAAATATTGCAAGCAAGAATTGAGGTGGATCCTAAAAAAATAAGGATCATCCATGGAATAACTCATTGGCTAGAAATAATTAAAGATGTTTGATCATTCCTTGCACACACTAACTACTACTGCTATTTCATAAAGAATTTCTCTAAGATCACAAAACTATTGGTCAAGCTAACAAAGAAAGATGCTCCCTTTGTCTAGACCTCAAAGTGTGAGAAAAAATTTCAATAACTAAAGGAAAAGCTTATAGCAATCCCAATCCTATAAACATTAGACTATTCTAGACCATTTCGCATCATGATGGATGCATTGAATTATGGTTTGGGAGCTATGCTGATGTAATTAGATGACAAGAAATGTCCATACTACATCCACTGTGCTAGTTGAAGCATTGTGGATGCACAATTAAACTACACCACTATAGAAAAAGAATTGATGGTAGTGGTGTTTGCTCTAGAGAAGCTCAGGAACTATGTGCTTGGATACAAGGTGTTTGTGCACACAGATCATAGTGCTATTCATTTCCTAATGAACAAGCCAAAGGTGAGCCACCATGTCATACGATGGTTGGTAATCTTGTAGGAATTTGATCTCACAATGGTAGATTGAAAGGACATTGAGGATGTGGTTGTTGATCAATTGTCTTGGTTGTGATGAGATGACAAAGTGGAAGAAGGCCTATTATTCGATACATTTCTTAATTAACTCCTCTTTGCTGGAGCACTAACTAAACAAATATCCAATGAGCCAAAATTGTATGATAACATTCTCATCTATCTTCAAACTTAGGAGATGCCACAAGGTTTGGACCACTAGAGGAAACAAAAATTTCTTCACCAAGTAAAGCACTTCATGGAGATCAATAGACACCTCTACAAGGTGTGCATTGATGGCCTAGTTTGTTGGTATGTCCCTAATGCTAATCAACTGTGTGTGCTCTAAGATGCTCATGGAGGTCCTGGTGGAGGACACTATGTTGGAAGATGCATGCCCATTAAAATCTTGATGGTAGGGTACTATTGGCCAACACTCTTCAAGGATGCTCACCATTTCGTTTGCTCTTGTGAACAATGCCAATAGGATGGTGGAATGACTACTTGAATGGAGAGACCTCAATAATGGATTCAACGATTAGAACCATTTAACATTTGGGGCATTGACTTCATGGGTTCCATCATGCCCATGTCAAATGAAAAGGCATACATCATAGTTGCTATTAACTATTAAATGAAATGGGAAAAAGTAACATTTATCATTGATTATACATCCTCTATTACTAGTTAGTTTGTACAAAAAAAATGTTGTAAATAGGTTTGGTGTGCCATGTGCATTAATTTTTGACAATGAAACTCATTTTATAGGCACTACTTTTTGAAAGCTCATGTAATGCTTGGGATTTGAACACAAGCTCATAACACCTTACCATCCCCAAGCTAATGGTCAAGTTGAGGTTAGCAAGTATAGGAAGGACTAGAGCACAAAACTCAATGGTGCCCTTTGGGCCTACCACTCAACGTTGAAACTTCCTATAGGCTACTCTCCCTACAAGCTTATGTATGAGAAAATACCAACACTTCCTATTCAATTTGAACTCCATACACTTTCAACATCTTATGACCTTGACCTTAACTTAAGTCTAGCGCAAAAAGATAGATTGATGAATCTCAACCTAATAGAAAAAAACCAATTAGTTGCCTTATCATCTAATGAGTTTTACAAGGCTTATGACAAAAAGCATCATGACCTAAAAATTAGAAAAGTTAAATTTTAACTAGGAGATAAGGTTCTCTACTAGAACCCCACACACGTACCTCAATGAATTAACTTCCAGATGTTATGGGAAGCACATTATATTATTTATGCAACTTTTCCTTCAAGGGCCATGATAATCTATAAACCTGAGAGCTCAAATTGGAAACAGCTGGTTAACATCCAACAAATTAAGCCTTTCCATGAGCATATGCCAACTAATACAACAAGCATCTCATCTGATGGACAACCATGCTCCATATTTTGGATTTCCTCCTTTCAACTTAGTCATGGGGGAGATGGCCAACCATGCTAACCATTCAAGTTGCTCCTCAATTTTTCAACTTTTTTGTTTTACACATTTTTCATTTTACAACTTTTTGTTTTACATGTTCTTTGTTTTTATGTTATTAATCTTTTCTGATTTTTGTTTTATACCATTGTTAGTACATTTGATATTTCTTGAATAATTTATACTTTCTCCTATATTTTCTTTATTTGATGTGATTTTTAACTTTTTGTTAATAAGTTCCAGGTATATTGGTAATGTGTTACTTGATGGTGGTATGTACTATTTTTGTTATTTGATTGTTGGTGTCTATTTTCTAGCTTTGAATTTCATTATGGATAATTAGGACATAGTTTCTTTTTCATGTAATAGGCAGTGAGTCCACAACATCCATCCATCCACACACTCTATAGTTTTCCTTGTTTTGGAAATGTGCAGTTCCTATTTCACTAATAAAACTTTAACAAATTTGTGACTTTGGTAGTTTCTAGAATTGGAAAGGATTCAAAGGTTTGAACAGGGTATGGCTTCAAGGGGATTCAATATTCTTTGTACTTTTCTATTTGCCCGGGTGCATGTGTGTTTCCATGAATTTCTTACCATTTTGTGCCAATCAATAAAGGAAGTTGAATAAGTCCTTACATGGTGTGATTCTCATAAAAAAATGATAGGAATTCAAAGCACACCCCTTGGACAAAATAAATGCATGTGTCTTTGCATGGTGTGATTCCCATTTGAAAAAAAAAATGGAAATTCAAATCTCCTACAAGCACTGGTTATGGGACTCATCTCTTCTAACTAAGGCCCTTCCTCACTTTCTAATTCTTCTCTAATTTGAAATGGTTGTTTCTCTATGGAAGCACTCTTATGTCTTAGGGGATGGATTGGTCTTAGAATGTCGATCTGTAGTCCCTAAAAGTGGTTGGTTTTGGTCTGGACTAAGGATGAATCCTATCAAGTCATTTAACCATAAAATCCATAAGGGTATTCATGTGACTATAATTAGGAACTCCATTCCACACACTCTCTCTTATCCATCTATGCTTTCCATGTTCCACCTTACTATTGGTTTCATATTTTGGTTCGATGTCTTGGTTTGATGTGTTATAATTCTTAGTTAGTTACTTTTGGGTTTTTGTACTTAACCTTTTGTAACCATTAATCTCCACGAAGCCCATGGACTCTTTAGTTTGAAGTTATGTAAGGGCATAAAATGCCCATGCTTGCTTTGGGAAGGACCCACTTGCATATATTTTGGTTGGATTAGTTAAGTTCTTTATGCTTAGACATTTTCACAATCAAATTCTGTTCTATTTACCCCATCAATGACATCCAATTGTATACATCTTCACAACAATTTTTAGTGAATTCTTCTTTTCATTGTTGTGAATTCTTATACCCTCTTCAAATATTTCCTTATATTAAAATTTTTTAAATTTAATGGACTGCTTAATTTAATTAACCCTATCTATTAGCCTTCTTGCTAACACTACTCAAGGAACCAATCAACCATAATCACAACCTTACCAAGTGTAACAACCAATAAGATAGGCATTTTACAGTTATGTGTTACACATTACATACTAATTCATGGTCCTATTGTGATTGTAGTGGGAAGCATGGACTAAAAGTGGGACTATCTTCACCAAGGATAATGTAGCAATACCATACAATGAGGATCGTTCATGATTGAATCATCTCATCTCTCTCTCTCTCATTCTTCTACTACCAAGAGATGTTGGATGTCAATATTCTCTAGGGTGTTCAACCCTCTTCTCATGAACAGCCAATGTTGTAAAAATTGTAATTCTATACACATGGGCACTTAGAGTCTATATGTCTATTTCATTTGAGTCAATTTGTTATGTTAGTCAATAATCCCATACCTACCTAATATGTTATATTGTAAAGAACTTGTTCCTCGTCTTCTTCACTCAAGGATGAGTTTTCATTCAGTTGTGGTGGTATGATGAATCACCATTTGATGTCAGCCATAACATTAGGGCCTAGATTTGATGTTAGATGTTTGACATTAGGGTATATATCCCGAGTCTATAAATACCACACCTAGGCTCTAGTTATGGAAGTAATTCATTAGTCAGGTTTTAGTTTTCAAGCAAGGTAGTGAAGCTCTTGCTGTTTCTTCTCCCTAGAGTTAAAATATTTTTTGAGTGCTTGTAGAAGGAGTCTAAAGTGTGTATGGTTCTTTGTTCAAGAACTGATGTACTTGAGCATAAAAGTGTGATGGAAATACAATGAACTCTTTTGACAATCCCTGTAGCACTGAGAATAGCTTAATATTTTCTATAATGCATTCTACTTCTTGTTCTTTACTTTAATGCATTTGATTAAGTAATTTATTTCCAACAATTAATGGACACGAACATGACCACTTCAAGAATTCATATAGTACTTGGTAACCCAACAACACTTAATGTTTGGTAGCCCAGCAATGCTATATGTATTCAGGATATGTCCGGAAAAGTGGGGTGGTTACTTGTGTTAGGCTAGCTAGGCGATAGACACTAGTTTTCAATATAATCTACCATTATTCTTGTTGTAGGTGATTACATCTATAAAATATAAAAATGATAAAAATTCATACATCTTAATTACACTTAAACTGTACCCTTGAGCCTCACAAGTGTAGTTGGAAAGACAATGAATGTTCTCAACCCTATTTCACTTCCTAGAGAAACTACTATATGAGATAACTATAGGTCCATGGAATTTGACTAGATTGTGCATAACACCTTAGTGATTTGTATGGTTGGACATAGGGGTACCTCACCACTCATCATATTGTATATATTCAAAAGAGTGTGATGGTAAATTAAGTGTTTCATGTAGAGTGTGGGGGCTATGTAGGATGTCAGGCATGTAGTCAAGGCCAATGGATAGGTGAGAGTAAGTCACGTAGTGAGTTGTGGTATATCATCTCAACAAAGTAGTAACATGACACAAGATAACAGACCTCTCTTAGGTTCTTCTAACCCTTATACTTACCATTTATTAGA
Source organism: Gnetum montanum (assembly GCA_015680685.1). NCBI lineage: Eukaryota > Viridiplantae > Streptophyta > Gnetopsida > Gnetales > Gnetaceae > Gnetum > Gnetum montanum. Next base: position 296,651 of record MNCI01024877.1, read on the forward strand.
ATTTTGTTGTACATCCTCTTATTCTATGTTACCACATATACCTTGACAATGTGAGATCTATCCAATGAATAAAGTAACTCTTCTTGAAACTATTTCTTCAATGCACTTCTATAAATGTGAATTAGAAATTAGTGGCTGAGGGCTTAGACCAGTTGCACTCTCTTTCTTTTCCATGGGAGAAGTTAGGAAATGGCTTGTAGATGGATATAATTACATTCATATCATTGAATTAGATGTACGTATCCATCCACACTTCAACTATAAGCTCAAGAATCTCCTTTGGATTACCCTAGTTGATAGACATTGTAAAAAATTCCATGATGCTATCATTACCAAAGGATGTCTTGAATCTAATGCTGTAGTTTTTACTCTTTCCAACTTTACCCTTTCTTTATGAGATCATAATCTATTTAATAGTTTAATGATTATTACTTACATTCCACTAGATATAAAGCAGGGTAGTATGTATGCTACTATAGGAACTAGATTAGTGTTTGAATTATTTGAAAGTGTTAGCATTAAAAATCTTCTATCCTTTGGTGAAAAATCTTTGTTAGTAGGAACAAAAAACATAGAATATGGATCCATGATCAATATTGAAGATCTACCTATCCATACTATATATCCACAACTAGATGACACACTAGATGAGTTTTATGATCATATTCTACTAAAAAAATCTAAATCAAACCTTGGGAAGAAATATTAAATGATTCATCTAAATACCCCAAAGTTCTTAGAACAAGATCCTTTCTACCTTCTAGAAGATGGTGAAACAAGCCAAAAAAGGATTTTAACTCTGGTTAAAAATCCTTCTAAATCTTTACTAGCCAGGAGATCTTTTTAGATCCTTGAATCATAGTCCAATAATCCTTTTGAATCCAAAGACCTTACAACCATAATGAAAAGAGGTTTTTTAGGAATTAGGAATTACAATGAACATTAGTAAGGTTTTAGAATAATATTTGAAAATAGAAAAATCTAAGAATACATCCCAAGAGTAATTAGATTCTAAAGAAAAACACATAATCTTAGAAACTAACTCTGACTCATACACAAATACTCAGCCTAACCCATCAGTACGTTGTCTACACATGAAATAAAATATGATCATCAATACCACTTTGTAGAGTGTGATGCATTATTAAAGATTAGCATGAACATGCAAACCACTCCTAGTCATGCTAAAGTTAATAGCATTGAGGCACCACCTCCACCACAACCACCTAAAAGAAAAATAGCTCATCAACTATTCTAGAAATTATCTATAGACCAACTAATACTATTAAAATGCAAAACTAGGAAAATGAGAAAATAGGGATTATTATAGGACAACATTATAGAACCTACCAAGCTACCTTAGAAAACTAAAGAAAAAGTAAAAACTCTCCAAAAATAATGGGTTTGAAAAGTAACAATATAGCTCTTTGAACCAGATATACTTGAATATGTAACAAACACTGATTCTCCCAAATAAAAATATAGAAAATCATTCATCTTAAAAGATAAAGGAAAATCCAAGATTAATGCTAATGAAGGATCTTCACAAGCAATGGTTATAGATTTTGACAATCAGAAAACTAAGCTTGATTCAGATGAGGATGAACTATTAAGAGATCCTCAACAATATACTCAAGCACTTGAAGTATATCCTCAGATCTCATCTAGAATGATTAGTGAAAAAGATCCAAAATTTAGCATGGCTAGGCTATCCACCTTTGAAAGGCAGATTGTCTTAGATCGGATTACTGGTTTCATTAATTGTCAAGTCATCCTTGATAGGAAATCTTCTAAACATGCTATCCAAAATTGTGCTTTCAATTTTGTTGGTAATTTGAGAAGATGGTGGAATAAGATTGATGAGTTTCATTTAGTTGGCTGCATCAATGAGGCCTCATTAACATGGCCTTGTTGACTAGGCCTCATTGACAAGGCCTAGTTGATGCATCTTACCATGCATCGATGAGGCCCCATCAATGCAGTGTTGGTTTTTGGCTATAAGTACATGGCTATAGCTACATTTATGACAATTAGAGATTGTAGTTGTAGTGAAGCTTTTGTAGTTTTTCCATTTGAAAGTTATAATTTTTTCCATAAGTGCCCATAGTAGGAGTCATTAAGTGTATGGATCTTCATTCAAGCATTGTTATACTTGACCATGATAGTGTGTGTGGTAATAAAGATGAGCTTTCTAATAAACCTTGCAGCACTTTCAAGAGATTAGGTATTTCATTTGTGCATTTAATGTTTTCAATTATTTATTAAATGTTTTTAGTTAGTTATTAAATATTTTTAAGTTATTACATTAATGAGGTAATTAAGTAAGATAGATTACACACATAAGTATGACCACTTCAAGCGTAACATGTATTCACTTGGTAATCCTAGCAGTGTTATTGCTTGGTATGCGTAGTAGCATAGTGCTTGATTGCCCAGTAGTGGATACATGGGTTTAGGACATGTATGAAAAGTGGGATTAGATGCTTATGTTAAGATTAATTAAATGCTAGTTAATTAGTTAATTTAGATTAGTTAATCAAATTCCTTTTATCTACATTTTGAGCACCAAACTATAAAACACAAAATGATAAAAATTAGATGCCTCAATTACACTTATCCATACCAACATCTTTCATAAGTGTAATTGGGAAGACAACGATTAACTTTAAGGGAAGATTCACTTCCTAAAGGATTAGTGCACTAGAAATGATAAAGTTCATGGAATTCGACTAGATCACATGTGAACACTTTGTGATTCATATGGTTGGATGTAAGGGTACCACATTGCTCATCATTGGTGCCATTGTTGGGGACTTTGTTTGTGGAATGCCTCAATATTGGTGATGAGGGTGTGAACCTAAACTTGCGATCCACTATTCATAAACTAGGTTTAAGAAAAAGTGATAGTTAAGGTAGGGACTCGAGAAAGCCTCACAATAGCAAGGGATCTAAAAATGGTGATCATAATAAGCAAAAGAGTGGTGGTAGACACCATGGTGGCAGTGGCAATCCACCTTCCTCTTCATCATTTTCATCTGATTTTGAACATTCCTCTTCATTTGATGTTTCTTATAAAAGCTACTATTGAAACAACTATGATGAAGGTGATCATTTAGATAATAATGATCATGAAGGCCCCCAAAATTGAAGGGGTGGCCAAAACCACTATTGACATCACTGATGTAGTGATGATGATGAACCTTTGTTAGCAAGCCAAAGTATGCTCAAAATTATAGAGGTAATTAAAATTCCAAGAAGGAATATGAAAGATAGTTAGATCAAGTGCTTAGACATAAACAATATTCCAAGATTTGAGGGAGAATACAACTCTGATCTGCAAATGCATCTACAAGGTTTTCATGATGCTTGTGCCTTACAAAACATAGAAAATTAATGGTAAAAACATAAACTATTTCCTAGGACAATTGTCAAGGAAGCTAAAAGTTGGTACCAATCCTTGGAACTCGAATCTATTCATCAATGGAGTACCATGTTAGAGTTATTTAATGATAAATACTAGATGTACTCCAAAGTGTCTAATCTGAGATGGAAAATCCAAGGCTAGAAATAGGGAACAGATGAACCCTTGGATGCTACCATGGGTAGGTACTATTCACTCTTACACCAATACCTTGGCCATGGTTATTCTTAGAGGGAACAAATTTGCCACATCATAGATGGGCCTAGAGCAGAAACTAGAAGAACTCTCGGGGTGTATACCTAAGGAGGATTGTCTAAACTAAGAGCTCATCAGATCCAAAGGCTAATTGAGTAGGTAGAAAAAGAAGAAGGTGAGCTACAAAAAATGAAAAGTGCTGAAGAGTATAATAGGGATCCTTCCATCAAAAAATGAGAGGTCCAATTTTGTGATGAGGAGGAATCACCACTTGATAAAGTAGTGAATAGGAAAACCTTGCCCATTTAAAAGTTTGTTTTTGATATTTCAGTAAAGGTTAACAAGTTATGGGAATCTTTGGATGAAAAATTTTAAACTACTTTGAAGATTTCTAAAGAATTCAAAGAGTAAAATAGTGATCATAATCATAAGAGGCGAAAAGAAGCTAAACGTGCCTACCAAAGAGGTAAGGGAAAAGCTACTACAGTAGAGGAAGTTATGGAGTCTGACTCTGATGATGAAACTAAATGTGACATCTGTCAATATGAACATCCAAAGGGATGTTGTCCTGTGGTGTCACACTTACAAGATTTTGGAGTGTATTCATTGGATCCACACCTAGCACATAGGCAAGCTCCAAGACAATTGCCTTATGCTCAAGGTAATCCAAGGCAGTTCCACCAATAGCAACAAGCTTACAACCCAAGTGGAACTCCTTCACAATTGTATGAACAATACCAACAATGGCACCAACCACAATCATGAGGAATGCCACTACCAATTTAGCAATACCCTTATAGGCAACCAGATCCATACAGGTACTATGTTCAACAACCTATCTCCCCTAGGAGTTCTGCAAGTCATACATCATTCCAGCATCTTTATTACCCTCTAGAGTATCATTGAACACATTTACCATCTACTCAAGGAGAAAACCCATATACATATACATATCCATATCATCCTTTGCATCCCTCTACACATACACCTCCACCTTCAACCCAGTTACCTTCTACTCCATCCATGTAGGGTGAGATTCCTCCACAGCTATAACAATGAAATGTTACAAGGGTTGTACACTCATAACTAATTTTTTAACCAAGTGGTTTGGATAATCAATTAAGGAAAAGACTCTTCTTCCAACCTAGCAATCCTCTTCAACCCTCACAACCTACTCTGGCTGATCATCCTGCATCTCCAACACCCTCATCCTCTACATCAAATGCCTTCAAGTAACCTTCAAACCAAGCACCACCTCTAATCTACAATGTAATGCTAACTCATGTTATTTTTTACTAGATCAAGGATGGCCGTATTTTCATGAAAAGATCTAATCTAGGAAGTCCACTCATTTACCTATAAATTATTGGACATGAGCCATGCAAGGCTCTTCTTGATTTTGGTTTTGGAGGTAATTTCATCTCCCATGATATGTACAAGGCCTAGAACCTACCACCTCTTAAGAGGATCAACATTCATCTAGAATGAGAAGATTAGTTAATTACTATCCCTCTAAGATTAGTAGAGGGCATTGTGACCATAGTTTGTGGGTGGTCCTATCCTACTGATTTTTTGGTGATCAAGGTGGACAATTGCAAAAGTGACTTCCCCATCATTATGGAAAGGGCTTGGTTAAGCACGGTCGATGCATGTTGGGTATAAGGGACCTATCTTTAGAAATATCTAAGGAAAATGAACTAGGTAAGATTGAGAAGAAGCATATTCCATGCATCACGTATAGTGATAATGGGTGCAATTGTGTGCAAAAGATTTGATCAATTAGGAGTACACACATTAAAGCATGCAATCAGTGTATGCAAGAGATCAATATACAAAGATGTCTATACATAGTAGCCACAAAATAGAATGGCACCCAATGGCTAATAGCTAACTCAAATAGGTGCACATTATGCATGGAGCCAACTGAGAGCCTAACATGTGCTTATGTTAAAGGTATGAACAAAATTGAATAACTTCATTCCCAAATCTCTAATGAAGATGATGACACCTATTGGGGAGAGTTGGAAATCCTAGATCACTTCAAGTAGGAGCCCTTAGAACTAAAAACTTTACTAGTTGGTATGGAGTATGCATTTTTAAATAATGGAAGACCTGTTATAATTAATGCCAAGCTTGTTCCTAAATAAAAAGATAAGCTGTTAAAGGTGATGAACGAATAGACAATAGCCTTTGCTTGGTCATATCCTAAGCTAACAGGAATTGATCCAAGGATGTACTAGCATTGCATCTACATTGACCCAGCTATGAAGCCTAGAAGATAGCTGCATAGGCGAATGAACCCAAAATTGAAGCAAATAATCAAAGAGGAAATAGAACAAATCCTCAAGGTAGGGTTCATCTATCAAATCAAAGATAGTAAGTGGATTAGCCCACTCATAATTGTGCTAAAGAAAGATGGAAAATGGTAGGTCTATGTTAACTTGAAGCTATTAAATATGGCAACATTTAAAGATCACTTTCCTTTGATATTTGTGGATCAAGTATTAGACATCATATATGGGCATTGTTATTATAGCTTCTTGGATGGTTATAGTGGCTATAAACAAATCCAAATTATGCCAGAAGATCAAGCCAAGACAACATTCATGAGTCCTTGGGGAATTTTTGCATATTGTAAGATGTTGTTTGGTCTATGCAATATTCCTAAAACCTTTCAATGCTTGGTCCTTAGTATCTTTCAACAGTAGATCGATAGTGGTATTGAAGTGTTCATGGATGACTTTTCTACCTATGGAACTATTTTTGAGCAAGCCTTGGACTACCTTGATCAAGTATTAAAGAGATGTGTTGAAACAAATCTACAGCTGAATTGGTAAAAGAGCCATCTTATGATCCAAGAGGGCATTGTGCTAAAGCACCAAATTTTGTAAAAATGGATTGAGGTAGACCTAGAAAAGATAAGGGTCATCCAAGGAATAACACATCAACTAGAGACCATTAAAGATGCTTAGTCATTCCTTAGATACACTAGCTACTACTAGTGATTCATAGAGAATGTCTCTAAGATCACAAAGCTATTGGTAGAGCTTACAAAGAAATATGCATCTTTCATCTAGACTAAGGAATGTGAACATGCTTTCCAATAGTTGAAAGAGAAAATCATAGAAAAACCAATCCTATGAGCACTAGACTAGTCTAGACCTTTCCACATCTTGATGGATGCATCTAACTACACCTTGGGAGTAGTGCTCACGTAGATGGATGATAAGAAACATCCATACTATATCCACTGCATGAGTTGAAGCATTGTGGGAGAATAGTTAAATTACACCATCATAGAAAAATAATTAATGGTAGTGGTGTATGCTCTAGACAAGTTTAGGTGCTATGTGCTTGATTACAAAGTATTTGTGCATACAGACCACAATGCAATCTACTTCCTCACAAACAAGCCAATGATGATCCCTCATGTCATACGATAGCTCATGATCTTGTAGCAGTTCGATCTCACAATGGTAGATCAAAAATGAACTAATAATGTGATCATTGACCACCTCTCTCACTTAAGATGGGATAATAAAGAGGAGGAGAGCCTGCTCTATGATCAGTTTCTAGACGAAATCCTCTTTACAGGAGCAATAAGTGAACAAATGCCTGCAAAACAAACATGGTATAATGACATCCTCATGTATCTTCTCACTTAGGAGATGCCATAGGACTTGGATTTTAGAAAGAAGAAAAAATTTCTTCATAAGTCCAAATACTTCATAGAAATCAATAAACACCTGTAAAAGGTGTATGTTGATGGCTTGATTCATTGGTGTGTCCTTGAAAAAGATCAATTGTGCATTCTTTAGGATGCTCACAAAGGGCCTTGTAGAGGCCACTATGTAGGAAGACACATGACCATAAAAATCATGATGGCAAGATACTATTGGCCTACAATCTTTAGGGACACCCAGTAGTTTGTCAAGTCTTGTAAATATTATCAATGAGATGGGGGGATGACACCATTGGAACGTTTTGACATATGGGCCATTGACTTCATGGGTCCCATCACACCCATGTCCAACAAGAAGGTGTATATTATATTTGTAGTTGACTATTGTACAAAATGAGTAGAATTAGTAGTTGTTCTTGATTGTACATCATCCACTACTACTAGATTCATACAACAACATATTATAAATAGTTTTGGGGTGCCATGTTCACTAATTTTTGATAATGGAACTCATTTCATATGTGAGGGTTGAACATAAATTAACAACACCCTATCATCCCTAAGACAATGGTCAAATAGAGGTAACCAATCGGGAGATCACAAAAATATTAACATGAATCATTAGCAGATATAGGAAGGACTGGAGTAGAAAAATTAATGATGCTCTCTAGGCTTATCGTTCAACTTGAAAACTTCCTATTGGATATTCTCCCTACGAGTTAGTGTATAGAAAATTTCCAATGCTTTTGATTCAATCCAAGCTTTATACATTCTCAACATCTTATGATCTAAAACTTGACCTAGGTTTAACACAAAAAGAAAGATTAATCATCCTAAATGTGCTAGATGAAATTTTATTGGTGGCCCTATCCTTGAATGAGGTGAACAAGGCATTCAGCAAGCAATGTCATGACCTCAAAATAAGGAAAGTAAAACTACAACCAGGAGATAAGGTCCTCTACTAGAACCCTACACATGTACCCCAAAAGAAAAAATTCCAAACATTATGGGAGGGACCTTATATAATTGATCAAACCTTTCCCTATGGGGTCATGATAATCTACAAACTTGACAGCCTAAATAAAAAGTAGCTAGTCAACATCCAATAAGTAAAGCCTTTCCTTGAACCAAGATAGGCTAGTGTAAATACTACCTCAATAGATGGACAAC
>MNCI01024877.1:315329-344259 GCA_015680685.1 Gnetum montanum
AAAGAAGCTATTCTGGTCCCATCAAAATACCAAAGATTTTCTGAACCCTCTCGACTAGTAAATTGTTCAATGGCGTGACTACAAACAAAGGCTCTCTTAAAACAATCCCAATAGCAGTTCCCATACGTTGCACAATAACGAAATTTATTACTAAAATGCTCTCAAGGCTTTTAAACACAAGTGCTTCTATGGCAAAATTTTAATAGAAATTTCTATCGGGCAACAAGAACAATAAGAGCAATCTAAAAATCCCAAAATTACTTGCCAAGGATGATACTATCTAAACCACTAGCTAAGCAATTTAAACAAAACAAAAAATGAAATGCATAACTCACAAGACCATGACAAAGAGGCTGAAGTCTTTATTCTAGCAAGCCATCTTCCAAGAAATCTTCTTTACAAATCTTCCAAGACTTCAAGTGTGATCCTCCCTCCTCCTCTTTGACCGTTGAAGCCTTTTTATAGGGTTCCAAGGTAGGTAGGGAAGTTACATATTTGAAAATATCTCATCTAACTTCTCTCCCAAGCAACTTGGCCAACCAATTAGAAGATTACTTGGCCAACAAGTTGGGAGGTTACTTGCCCAACAAGTTAGGTAAGTTACAACAATTTTGGGTGGTTGCAACCACCAAAGAGAAAAAGAGGTTGACAAGTGGCCTTGGTAGTTACAATATTATAGAAAATTAAAATACAATCTCTAAAATACATAGGAATACAAGCTATAGTTGCAACTTACTCCATACATATATATCCTTTTAATTTTGCTTCTTCAAAATGAGATGTCAAGTCTTCTAAGTGATGTATAAGACCTCCCAAAAGTCCTAAACAATGAGATTCTCCTCCTCCTAGGGAAGTTACAATTTCAAAATATCCCAAAAATATCTCAAAAATATCTCTCCTATCTTCTCTCTTAAGTAATTTGATTAACCGATCAGAAGATTACTTGTCCAACAAGCTAGGAGAAAGTTATGTGTTTTAGGGAGTTAGGAAGTTATGCATAAAATGAGGAGCATTTTATGCTAACTTTAATGTAATGTGACATTAAATGGGATAATCAATATTACAAATTTTAAATGGGTAGTAACTTATATGTTTCAAAATAATATTTTATGGCTTGAGATAATTGAAGGCAGGTTCCTAAATCAAGGCTTCATATAATGAGTACTTCATGTTATGGATATATATATATCTACATATACATATTATTGGTTAGTTTTATAACTATATACTTTAGGCGGCAGAAGTAATTGAATAATTTCTGGTAAAAGCGGCGAAATGATTCTTCTTTTCTTTCCTGTAAATTGCGTGGAGGTTTCATCACAGTTCCAGGGCAACGGTCTTTCTCTTATTTCTGCCCAGAACCTGCAAGAATTGACACATGTTTGAAGTAAGATTCGTATGCAACGTCATCTGAAGCCACCGATTCAAACTGTCCCCGCGCAATAAGGCACAGCAAAATCGTAACCGACGATCACCGCGGGAAGGCCCTGCAACTGCAATCTGACTCTGCCGTCGCGTGCTGGAGAAGAAAGGGGTTTTTTTTTTGAAAAACAACGTGCCCAAATAGAGGGTTTCAATTGCCAGAAATGTTTCTGTTTTGCCCCCAAAATTGATTTAGGGCTTCTTGCGTTTTTGTTTGAAAATTTTCCCTTGAATCTTTACCGCCATTGCCATTGATTGTAGAACCAAGGGGTAACGTTTTATGGATCTGTACTCTGCTGAAACCAGCTGTAGAAACCATCGGAATCATTGCAGCCGCACCACCGAAATCGTAACAACATATCCTGCGTTTTTGTTTCATGTGCAGGCTGAATGTCATGCGACAGTTTGTGGGGTTTCGGTGCACCTTGAGAATGAATCCAACATTTTATTCTTGTTTTGAAACAGCAAATCAGCAATGTCAACGGCTGCGGCGGTGTGGAGAGATGACTACGGCGATGTTTTTTGGCCTGGCCGTGGTTTTACGATGGCCATGTATTGCCCAGTAACACCACGGTCTTCTTTTCCCCTAACTGATTCTGCATAATTTTTAAACACTCGAGGCGTTGCTGATTTTTGATTAATTCCTATTTTTTTTCAAATGTTGTCTTTTAAGGATACAACTGAATTTAATCAACCAGGATCTGCAACTTTGTTCTTTTACATAAATAATATACTCCCTTCCTTACTAATTTTACTATCCTCTGATCTTTGACAAGGGAATAATCCGGCACTTTCATCTTGTACCCAAAAGGCTTCAACATCAAATTTTTACCAGTGAATCAATCTTTTAAACAAAAACACCCATCAACCTTCAACACTAAGGCTGTACTTTACTTACAACCATAGATTCTTCCAATTTTGAATAAAATATTTTAACTGTTCCATGGAATGGCCAAATGTGCCAACACTACCTTTGTAGAACTATGCCATCTAGGATTTGGAGAAAAATCTCCTTATATTTCAAATTTTTATTTTTTTTGCTAATCATATTTTAAAATGGGCCTATTATCAACCTAGTCCTTACCATGTATATAATATCGAAATAAACCAATAGCATCCTATGAATGAACTCTTATAGACTTGGTGGTAGAAATTTGGTCATTCCCCTATTCATTACCATGAATCATACCCTCTCCATCTATATGGAAAATGAAATGAATATCATGGTGATTATATATTTTATGGTAATCTCTAAGCTCAAGAATGGAATCACCTCGAATATGACAAAAATCTATCTTATTTTCTAATCTCATGTATAATTGATTGGAAAATTCCTTGGGGTCAAGCATTCTATCAAGACATCTATACTTGTAATGAAAGAAAAATTAGAGAATGCTACATACAGTATGAGATCAATCCCAAGACTTTTAATCTCAAGATGATGGGTTCAAGGGTAGTATAGATGTATAATGACCAAGGCTATGAAGTCAGTAGTTATTTGCTTGGTGAGTCCCAATCTCCACTTCACAACACATGGAGTTCTACTAAAGATGATTATGTAAACTTTGATGTAGGATATGATTCTCCTAGAAATTCCTAATAAGTTTGTTGATCATTTGTCAACTAGTATGTAAATTATTGAGATCTACTATAGATCCACAATGTCAAAGATAAGATTCTAATCTTATCTCTTTACTTTTGTAATATCATCCACTATGATAGTGTGGTATGAGTTGGATGACACTATGAATGGTTAAGAGGCAGTCCCCTCTCCTATATAAGCATCTCTTGGCAAGACTAAGAAGCATTAGAAGAGAGAGATTAGAAGAGAAGCTCATAGCACCTTCCAAGTATTTCTCTTTCAAGCATCCCTTAGTTACTTCTTTGTTTGTATCTCTATTTCCTTGAGATTTAGTGTGAATAATGAGATTGAGGTTATATTTCAAATTTCTCTCTATGGTGTGATTTCATATTTCATTACTATACAAAAATAATCATATAAATGGCTTAGAGAGGGAAAGGATAGATTTGGGGTGCGAATTTTTAGGAAAAAAACCCCTACTGGCTCAAGGCTTAGGTAGGGATGAAAAAACCCCAATTCGTACCAACATTAAATAAATAAAAGCTAAAAAAGTAGGATTAAGCTAGTGAAACTGGTAGAGAATGTACAATGATCATGATTTTATTTAGAACCTTATGTTTTGTAGCTTCATCATACTCAATCTCACTTAAGCAGTTGCTTTAGTTCCTAACTAAGCATGTGACTCCTTGTGAGGAGCTTCTAGAATAATATCTTCTTTAGGCTTTTCTTCCTTTTCATTCTACCTTTTAGAATTTTTGAGTCTTTCCTCTTCTTCATTCTTAGGTTAAGAAGCTAAGACAACCTCATAATTAAAATTTTAAACTAGGCTTTTCTTATCTTCAATATTTCTTCTTAGTGATAAGTTTGAACACTCAGTGATTTCAATCCATTTGTGAATCTAGATTGATCTCCCATTCATGGGCATCAAGAATTCATCCAAAAGCCAAGTCATGAACAAAAAATTATAAGATGCTCCATAATAATTTCCTTGTAATAAATCCTTTCATATGCTTAGGGTAACATCCAGACAAATAAGGAATGAAGGATCTTGCTTTCATTTTAGTCTTGTCAAACATAGCAAACAATCTCCTTTTGACTAGAAGCCTTGCTTTCCCAACCATGATTGTTGATGATTTAATGAATAGATCATAGTTATAGTCCTTCTTTAATCCTTTACCTAGATTTATAAGAATTAGTTATAATATACTATGTACATATTTACATATTGGTAGGTCTTCATTGAGCCATTTTAAATGGGAATTTATTTGAAATAATGCTTTAGATGGATGACATTAAAAGGCTAGCTTAATACCTATCCATTCAAAGTAGCTAATTTTAAAGTAGTATCTGTTACTTATTGTTTAATCATCAATGGTCTAGTACACTTAACTAAAAATTTGTTATGGTCATTATGTTTATTAATTTTTCATAATAAGGCCAAGTCTCACTCTCTAAATGATTTCCATCTTGCTTAGTGGTCAAACCATTACTTCATTATTACTACATTTCACAACTACTTATCTTCAGCTTCATTAACTTCTACCTCTCTTTCTAACAATAAGATCTCTAATGCACATTCCTTATCCAATCATGAACTATAATTCTTCATGAATTATACTATTGAAGATACAACCTAGTTTATTATTCAAGCATTAATTCCATAAACTAAGCTAAAAAATGAAGTAGCTATGGATTTCTTAATTTTGATCCTATATGTCCATAAAGCTTTGTGTAACAATGCATGTGAGTTTCTTGAACTTTTATCCATAGACTATTAAATATATGAAATTAGTTTTTTCTTAGTAAATTCACCAAAACCATTTCTTTGAGGGTAATAATTTGAAGATGAATAAAGTATAATTGATTTTTCTAAAGCCCATATTGGAAATTCAACTAATTGAAAAGCTATGCTATTATTAATAGCTAATGATTGTAGCATTATAAATCGATTTATAATGTAATGTTTCAAAAATTTAATTATATCATAGGATATATTTATTCTCAAAGCATTAGATTCTAGAAATTTAATAAAATGATCAATAGCTGTTAGGATGAACTTATGCCTTGCTATAGATGGAGTAATGGCTCCTATAAAATCTAATCTCCATCATTGAAAAAGTTTATCTACTACTACTAGCTTTAATAGAGTGCTTGATTTTCTTAGTTTTGGTCCATGAATTTGACATTTATAGCAAGTTATAATTTTTTTATTCAAGTTCTTATATATTGTAGGCCAATAAAATCCATATCTTAAGATAGGTTGCATCATACTTCTTAGAGATTCATAATATAAGTCTTTGTGCTCATGGAATTAGCTTAAAATCTCTTTCATTTTTTTATTAGATAGACATTTTAATAGAATTCCTCTAAAGTACATTCTATATAAGATTTCTTGAGTTAGAACATATCTATTTCTATTATGGATAACAACTCTTTTTTGGTCTTTAGTTAAGTTTTTTGGAATTTCCTGAATAGTAAAAAACCTCACTATATCATCATACTAGTTCTTGATTTGATGTTTTAGTTCTTTTTTAATTGTCTTAGAAAATATTATATTTTTAACTATTTTACAAGATTTTAATGTAAACTTAAATGGTTGTAGGTTAATTATCCAGTTAGTTCTATTGAGACTAATTTTATTATGAAATAAAAATTGTTTCGCAATTAGCTCTATGGTTATAATATGAATAGTCATATCTTATAGATAATACTTGAAATGACTTAGAGGTTCTTTTCAAGTTTGGAATAATTCTTCTTAGCTTATTTTAATTGATAACTAAAAAATTCAATCATGTTTTTTCCTTCCCATCTCTGTGTTAATACAATAGCCAAAGATTCTATAGATGCAAAGGCATACAAGAAGAAGTCTTCTTTTAATTTGTGCTTTACTAAATATGTAGCGTCTATAATATTATTCTTAATTAATTCTAAGAATTTTATCAATTTATTAGTTTTTCTAGATTCAACATCCTTCTTCAACATTTTTAATAGATGTTTTATTATTTTTGTGAACCTTTGTATAAACCTTTTATGAAATTTATTTTCCCAAAGAATGATCTTAATGAATTTTTATTTGCATGATGTTCTATGCTTTGAATAGCTTGTATCCTTAATTGATCTATGGCTATTCCTTTTTGACAAATTATGTATCCAAGTAAGTTTCTTAATTTACTCCAAAAATACATTTCTTAGGATTCAAAGAAATGCTTAATTCTTTACATTTGTCAAATATTTGTTGTAAGTGAAAAATATGACCTTGTTCATGCTTTAACTAAATTGTAATATCATCTAGATAAATAGCCACTGATTTTTCTAAAAGTCCCTTGAATGTAATATCCATGGCCTCATTGAAAAGTAGCTCTTGCATTCGATAAGCCAAAAAGCATTCTTTGTTTACAAAGGTTCCTTATTTTGTAATAAATGTTGTCTTATATCTATTATAATTATTTATCATTATTTGATCATAGCCTAAGAAATCATATAAAGTAAGTACAATTTTCACAACAATCTCATTGATCCTAGGGAATGGGTATCTATCTTTGTTTAAAGCTTCATTTAGATTTCTAAATTCAACACACAATATTATATCTCCATTATTTTTTCTAATTGGTACTAAATTAGCTATGTAGGCTGAATATCTTACTAGATATATTATTTTAGCACGTAATAGTTTCTTAATTTTAGCTTCCATTATTGGCTCAAATATTGGCTTAAATTTCCATAGTTTTTTCTTAATGAGCTTACATCCTTTAATTAAAGGAATTTTAAGAGTCATAATGCTAGGATTGAAAATCCTTAAATGATCATAAGACCATGAAAAATTTTTAAAACCTGCATCAATTGATATTTTATTTGTGGTTTAAACCTTAACCCAATATTCAAATTTCTAGGAGTACCCTCAAATCCTAGATTTACTATTTTATATGCTTGATATTTAGCATCTTGAATATCTGAGCGTTTGATTAGTTTTCTTTTAAACTAGTATTTAAATTTTAATACCTTCCTTGGTAATATATTAAATTTTTTTGAGCACCTTCAAAGAGGAATGATAATGATTCTCTTAGAAAGATGCAAAAGAGCTAGCTATTGAAGATCAACAATGTGATTCTTAGCTACTTGCTAGTTGCTGAATAGATGAAAATGATTCATGATATTATGAACAATATAAATGTGTTGTACTTTTAGTAGCTAAATTTAAGTGTTAAATGCAAGCTTTCCCTAGCTAAAACTTGTATGCGATGAAATCATGTAGAGTAAATGGGGGATGTTGTTAATGATGTCGAAGTCTTTGTGAGGGGCATCTTGTAAAGTGTGATGTTTTTAAAGGAAAAGAGTTAGAAACTTGAGATGAGAAGTAAGAAATTTGAGGACTAGTTGGTTATATAAGGAATGTAGTTACACATGGATAAGGTAATGTGATTATAGTCGTAATTGATTAGTGCCTAACACCTGATGATTCACACCTGATGAGCGGTGGAGTACCCAACACCCAACCATATGAAATATGAGTGTTCACACGTAATCCCAATCAAAATCCATAGATAAGGCAATGTGATTATAGTAGTAATTGATTAGTGTTTGTGATCATTGTCTTCCCACATGAGTCAGTAAAATCAATGCGTATGATTTAACTCATGGTGAGGTATATGATATTAATGTTGTATTGGCCATGTGCTCCTAATAAACATAAGGTGAAGATAAAGGTTTCTAAGTAATAGTAAAGGAATATAATCTAGCCTATGTGATGAGCAGTTAGTCTTGACCTTCCATTCACACCTTGGACTTCATGTAACTACTACTAGGATTACCAAGTACCACACTACTGGGTGTACCAAGTGATAGTACTACTGGGTTACCAAGGAGCTACACTTAAGTGCTCAAGATTAGTCATCTCATTCCACTTAGCGATAGTAATAGTAAAGTGCATTGAAAGTAAATTAGTAACTATGAAAATAGTAAACATTAAACTAAATGAAAGCAAAAATAATACTAAGTGTTGTTGCAATGATGGAAAGTAATCTCAATCCTTATTTTTGGTCATGCAGTGTGTCCAAGTACATCACACTTGAATAAAGACTAGATTCAATCATTTAACATCACACTGTAGGCACACATTGCTAAGTACTAAAATCTAAAATCATGAAAACAAGCTAATAGAGTTTTGCTACTAAGCTATCAATCTCCTTTAGATTCATGCACCCAAGTGTTGCTTATATAGGTTGGCACACATCCCACAATATCATTGATACGATAACGTATGGTGAGATACGATAATGTATCTATGATATTGTAACTACAATATTGTTATTGAAAATTTTTGGATTTACCAACATCCAAATTCTAATTTGAAGAACCCAAAGCCCATAAATAGGATCAAGATGATAAACTCATAAACACCTTTCTCTATGAGATGGAGTGATTCTTGGAGATGAAAAAGTACCTTGAGGAGTCTAAAGTTAGCATCACTTTCCAATTTGTAGGGGAAGTTCCTCAAGTCTAGTGGCTTAGCATTGTATAAGAGATGAGGTCTAGGAAAAGTTACAGATTGGCAAAGATATGGAAAGAATGTAAAAATTTCTTGATTGAGAACTTCCACCTATGCAATTTTATTAGTAAAGCTTGAATAAAGTTAAAAAAAATTTGTTTAACTAGAAATTTGAAGGATTACCTCAATAAATACCATGAGGTGGTGTTGTAAATTTTTGTTATTGATGACAAGATCTAGTTTTAACTTTTATTCAATGGACTAAAACCTTGGGCCTAGTGAGAGATCAAATCCTACAAGATCATAAAGTATAGAAAGATGCTTAAGTTACCTACTAGTTTGGTGGTAAATTCTAAGCACTAAAAGTAAGAAAAGAATACTGTTGATGCACCCCAAAATAACAAAAATATTGGTGGAAAAAATAGTGGATCTAAAGGAAGAAATTTTGATAGTAGGTTTTAAGGTTTTCATTCTACTATTACTCTTGGTTTCCAAGCTTCTTACCAAGGTAATGGAAAATATTGGTCTTCTAAAGATCACAATAGATATGGGAAGAAGTACTCATGCTTTGGAAAATCCATGAACAATCCTTCAAGATGTCTTGACATAAGGTGCTACATTTTCTTAGGAAATAATATTGCTTGGGATTATCCTCAAAATCTCAATTGATGACCAACTAGAAGGGGTCTTGAAGATGGTTCGTAGTTAAATGCTATTAAGTACTAACCATATGCTCGATTGTAGAAAACTAGGGTGAATGAAAATAAGAAGAGGATTGAGATTCTCAATGTGATGGAGCATATCTTTTAAATCTTGATGCTAATGAAGTAGAACATCCAAGGAAAGTAGTTGAAGTAAAAAACTAATTTGCATTTAGTACATATGATCTTAGTGTAGTTTTCATCAAAGATGGTGAACACCTTAGTTGATATGTCAACCATAATTTTCTTTCACCAAAAACTACTCACATCCTCAATGTATGGATCAAATTGGCTTTAGCATTCTATAAGTTAGCCAAGTTCCACTTGATTATATGCACAAGAGTATTGAGGGATGTGGAGGTAAATGTAGGGTAGATATCATGTCCCCATTCATGAATGGTATCCCTACATAATGAAGATGATGTCTCTTTATAACAAATATTATGTTTATTGTAATAAGACCCAAAAGGAAAAATGATAATTAAGACTTGAAAGAATGCATTGTAGTAATAGACATGTCTCTTAACATGACCTTTAAGGATTTGACCTAAAGTATATATACATGGGTATTAGAGGTTATGTTAACATGGAGTTGTGGATCTGGTAAAGGTAATTAAGAGGTGCTAAGTGAAGTAGGACAAGAAGAGGACTAGCCATTCCTTTGGGTTGATGATAGGTCTAACTATCGTAGTAGTGCTCAATAGGCTCTAAGGAATATATGTTGATGAGTGACGAGGTACCCCTACACTCAACCATATGAATACGAGCATTACACACATGATCCAATCGAACTCCGTAGACTAAGTGCCTACACGCCTTATGGAACACTTAAGGTTAATCATTCGTTGTCTTCCCAGACTTACTTGTATTTGTCATGGTTGTATGGTTAAGTGATTCTGAGGTATATGATTTTTATGTCTTTTATGTTTTATCTCCTATGCTGATAAGGTGAATGGTGAAGAGACTAATTAACTAGATTTAACTAACTAACTAAGCCTTAATTAACCTAGCATCAGTATCCGTTCCCACTTACCGTTCACACCCTGAACCAATGCAACCTTGGTTATCAAACGCTAGTCGTTGCTGGGATCACCAAGCGTAACGCATGTGCTCGAAGCGGCTGTACTAAATGCACTTAACTACGAGAGAAGGGTTGAGAAAGATTTAATCAACTAATAAAGCATTTAAATGATAAAAAATAAATAAAAATAAATAAAGTCCTATGTAGCTTATTCCATGCACTGTAAAGTTTATCCAAGAACTTCATCTTTATTTTTGTACACAAACTTGTGTTCAGGTATAATATTTGCTCCAATAAAGATCCGTTCACTTTGGAGCTCCTATTGTGGGCACATGGAAATTATGCTATTTCTAGAGAGGGAAAACTGCCAGAGTTTCACTACGGTCTAGGCCTATAATGAAAAATAAGGGAGAGCTGCCTCTTATTTATAGATATGCTGATGCACTGCGATATCGCGTACATGATATCGTAGGGGATGTGATATCACATCCATCATACCCCCATGACTGAATAAAAAATCATCCTTGAGTTCCTTACAAAATATTGGGATGGTATGGGATTATTGACTCTAAATGGAACTAATGGGATGACATGTGAACGGATCATCATTACAAGACAAGACAAAACTGGTGTTCACAACAACAAGAGTGAACACTTTATACATTTGACATTAGGCCTTATTTAGTAGCTGATAAAGAGAGAGAGAGAAAGAGAAGAAGTCTGATACTGCCAATGCCAAGATTGCACTTTTTGTTATCCATCCATAAGCGTGCCATCGATCTTTCTCCTTGCATAGCTGCTTTCAGCACTGCTCCATTCCAAGTGTTCTCTCCAGATCCAGTCCATTGTTGCATGATTTCCATCTCCACACACAAAAAAGTATTTATATTAGCAAGGGTAAGTGTTTTTTAATGTAGTTGATACCTTGCTTCGGTGAAAGGTCCATTGGCTGAGTTGTGGTATGGTTGATACAGGTCTGGAGATATATTTATGGTGACTAATGAAGGTGTAGGGGTTAGGAGAAAATCGAAAAAAATTGGGTATGAACCCCCATGACTAAGAGCAAACCTTCAGTAGAAATAGAATGGAGAAAGAAAAAGAACAAGAAAGATGGAGAAAAAGAGACAACTATAACGTCAGTGAAATGGATGTCAAGATGGAAATGAACAAAACAAAATAATATAGATTGCAAAAAGGTTAGGGAAAAGAATTTAACTGGTGCATCAAATAGGAATGCCAATGGGTCCTCCCAAAAGTAGGCTCATGCCCTTAATACCCTGACAAACCCACATTCAAAGAGTCTGTAGGCTCTAGGAATGTCACTTGGAACAAGAGTTAAAATCTTAACCACAAGAATTTACCAAAAAGAAAACATTGCGTCAACCAAAATATACACTAATGATACAACTAGCAATGAGGTGAACAATGGAGAGAAGGATGGAGAGAAGAGAACGGAATGGAATCCTAAGAACAAGGTGTTGTACAGCCCCTTGTGTAGTTAATGATTAATGTGACTTAGTAGATCCCATTCCAAGTTTGGCCTCAAACAAACCACATCCAGTGACTTCGCATTAATGCATTTGGCCAATCCATCCCCTTGAAGTAACAAAAATTCCTTCCCAAAGAGCCACCACAATTCTAACGAAACGAAGGAGGAGAGAATGGGAAGTGAGAAGGGCCTTAGTTAGAGGGAACATTTTTATTTTAGTTCCATAACTAGTGCTTGTAGCCCAAATGATTATTTTGTCTAAGGGGTGTGCTTTGAATTATCACTTTCTTCTTCTTCTTCTTCTTTGTTGTTTTATATGTTTATGCGTGAGAACCACACCATGCAAAGACTTTGTTATTTTTATTAACTTAGCTTCCCGATAATTGGGTAATGTTGAAACTGTAAGAAAACTTAAGAAGAAAACATCCAAGTACCCTAGCGAATGGCCAACACAAATGCACCAAGTTCCCTTGAAGTCACACCCATGTCAATCCTTGAGTCATTCCTTAGTTTGAGAAATACCCAATCACCTATTTGTTGATAGTTCTTATTTAGAAAGGGATTATACATTTCCAAGCAAAGAGAGACCATAGAAATTTGTGGATGTATGGATGAAGTGGACTCATTGCCTACCATATCAAAAGAACCATACCTTAGTATCAACATCATGACTTAAAGGTAAAAACCAAACATTAGTAATCAATATAAAACTAGTTCATAACATAATGAAGAACACTTGTTGGGTGACAAAATTAAAATATGGATATCACACCCACAAAAAAAGAAATGAAAAAGTATAACGATGTTGTAAAACAAAAACAAGAAAAGTTAAAGAAATTCGTAAAACAAAAATGTGTAAAACAAAAACTAAAAAGAACTGAGGGCCTCAATTTATTAGCATAGGTAACCATCTTCCCCATGACTAAATGGAAAGGGAGAGATCCAAAATAAGGAGCATGGTTGTCTGCTATCAGAGGTGTAATTTGCACCGGCTATTCTTGGTTCATGGAAAGGTTTGATTTGTTGCACATTGACTAGTAATTTCTTGTTAGGGGTTTCAGGCTTGTATATTGTCATGGCTCCTGAGGGAAAGGTCGTATGGATAATGTAGGATCCTTCTGAAAATGTTTAAAATTTTGTACGTTGTGGTACATGCACGGGGTTCCAGTAGAGGACCTTGTCTCCTTGTTGGTACTTAACCATTCAAATTTTTAAGTCATGACGTTGTTTGTTTTGTGCCTTGTGTATCTCATTTGATGATAGGGCAACCAATAGATTCTTGTCTAGCATGTTTAGAGATGCCAATATTTGTTTTTGTGCTAGATCAAGGTCAAGGTGGAGGTCACATGCCATGGACAGTGTACGGAGCTTAGTTTGAATTGGAAGTTTTGGGAGCTTTCTGTACACCAACTCATAGGGAGAGTAGCTTGTAGGGAGTTTCCAAGTGGAGCAGTACACCCAGAGAGTGTCATTCAGTTTCATGCTCCAATCTCTCCTAAATTTGCTAATTGTTCTTGTTAATATTCTCGTAATCTCCCAATTGGTGACCTTGGCTTGGCCATTAGCTTGGGGGTGATAAGGTGTGGTCAATTTATGTTCAACCCCTAAGCGTTGCATTAACTTGCAAAAGATTGAACCCGTAAAATGTGTTCCATTATTAGAGATGAGTGCATGCGGCATGCCAAACCTATTTACGATTTTTTGTTGTACAAATCATGTAGCTATAGATGATGTGCAATCTGTTACAATAGTTGCTTTAGCCCATTTGGTTAAATAGTCAACAACAACAATGATATAAGCTTTCCCATTGGACATCGGTGTAATAGGCCCCATAAAATATATTCCCCAAATGTCAAAGGGTTCCAATGGTTGAATCCATTGTTGCGGACCCTCCATTCTAGTAGTAATTCCACCATCCTGTTAACAGCACTCATGGGATTGGACAAATTGATGGGCATCCTAAAATAGCATTGGCCAATAATATCCTACAAGCAGGATCTTAATGGCCATTCGTCTCCCTGCATAGTGGCCCCCACAAGGACCCTCATGAGCATCCTAGAGAACTCTTAATTGATCCTCATCGGGAACACACCATCGAACCAAGCCATCAGGATAGACTTTATAGAGTTTTCCCTTGATTTCCATGAAGTATTTGGTTTTGTGAAGAAACTGTTGCTTCTTCCTAAAGTCGAACCCCTGTGGTGTTTGGTGGGAAAGGAGATAAGTAAGAATGCTACTATACCAATTTGTTCCTGTGGGTTGGTTACTCACTACACTGGCAAAGAGGGTTTCATCAGGAAAATGATCAGATATGGCATATTCATCCTCTTTGTTGTCCCAACGCAACCAAGATAAATGATTAGCAACTATGTTCTCGGTGCCCTTTCGATCTACTATTGTTAAATCAAACTCTTGAAGGATTACCAACCAATGTATAATACGAGGGATAACCGTTGGCTTGTTCATAAGGAACCGAATTGCATTATGATCTGTATGAATGTACACTTTGTAGCCCAACACATAGTGCCTAAATTTGTCCAGTGCAAACACTACAGTCATTAATACCTTTTCGGTAGTTGTGTAGTTGAGTTGTGCAGTAGCAATACTCTTACTCGCACAGTGGATGTAATAAGGGCATTTTTGTTCATCTAACTATGTTAGTACAGCTCCTAAGGCATAATTAGATGCATCGGTCATTATATGAAATGGTCTAGACTAGTCAGGGGCTTGTAGAATAGGGGTTTCCACAAGCCTTTGTTTTAGAGTTTGGAATGCTCATTCACATTCCCTGGTCCATTCGAAGGGTGCATCTTTCTTCGTTAATTCTACCAACGGTTTGGAAATCTTGGAGAAGTTCTCAATGAATCTCCTATAGTAGCTAGTGTGTCCAAGGAATGATCGAATATCTTTGACCATTTATGGTTATCAAGTGATTCCTTGGATAACCTTAACTTTTTCTGCGTCTACCTCTATTCTTGATTGCGAAATCTTATGCCCTAGTACTATGTCCTCTTGAACCATGAAGTGGCTTTTTTGCTAGTTGAGCTTTAGATTGGTTTCAACGCATCATTTTAGCACTTGCTCTAACTGGTCTAGGGCTTGATCAAAGCTTGTCCCATAAGTGGAGAAGTCATCCATAAAGACTTCCACTTTGTTTCCTATCTGTTGTTGAAATATGTTTAGGACTAAACGTTGGAACGTGGCGGGGGCATTGCACAAGCCAAATGGCATTTGCTTATATGTGAACATTCCCCAGGGATTGGTGAACGTTGTTTTGGCTTGATCTTATGGTGCTATTCGTATTTGATTATATCCACTATACCCATCTAGAAAACTATAATAGCGATGCCCCATTATAGTGTCCAAGACTTGGTCGACGAACGACAACGGAAAATGATCTTTGAATGTTGCCATGTTTAGTAGCCTAAAATCTATACATACCCTCCATTTGCCTCCCTTCTTAGGCACAATTACTAGAGGACTAACCCATTGACTATTAGCAATGGGATATATGAACCTAACCTTGAGGAGATGTTCTATCTCTTCTTTTACTAGTTTCAATTTCGGGTTCAATTGCCTCTGTGGTTGTTTTGGAGGCTTCATGGAGGGGTCCATGTAAATCCTATGCTGGCATATCCTAGGGTCTATTTTGGTTAGCTCGGGATATGACCAGGCAAAGGATTTTGATCATTTATTGATTAATTTCAACAGGCTTTCTTTTTTCTTGGGGACAAGTTTTGCATTGATAATTACTGATTTTCCATTTTCAAGGGTCATGTATTCCAAACCAGTGGGCAATGGTTTTAGGTCTAGGGGCTCTTGTCTAAATTTTTTAGGAATCTCCAACTTCCTCCAATTAATGTTTTCGAAGTTAAGGGCTAGAAGTTGATAATGAACTTACTCTAGTATGTCTGTGCTTTCAATGTAACCACTAGTTATCCCGTTAGTTAGTTCTATGCATGTTATTGAGTTGCTCTCTTGATTAGCCATCAGCCACTGGGTGTTTTCTTGTTGTGTGGCTGCTACATATAGGCACTTTTGTATGTCAATATCTTGTGCACATCAATTGCATGCAGGCAATGTTAAGCTTCGCATCACCCATGATTTCTGCACGCAATGGCACCCTATATCACTATATACGATGCATGGAACTCTCTTTCTCTCAATCTTCCCAAAAGTATTTTTCTTGGATATTTCTAGGGAAAGATTGCATATTCCTAGGCATGCATCTATTGTACTCAACCATGCCCTTCCCATTATTATTGGGAAATCCCCTTTGTCATTGTTTATTTGGATCACTAGGAAATCAGCCAGGTATGACCAAGTACCTATGGTGGTAACAATGTCCTCAACCTGTCCCAAGGGAATAGTGATGGACTGGTCAGCTAGCTCTAAGCGAATATTGCTCTTCTTTAGTGGAGGCAGGTTCCAGGTTTTATACAATTCTTGTGAGATTAAGTTGACTCCAGAGCCTGAGTCAAGAAGAGCCTTATGAGGTTCATTCCCAGTGACCTGAAGATAAATTAGGGGGCTCCTAGGATTAGATAATTTCTTGGGAAGGTGGCCTACCTTAATCCAGTCGCTAACGGTACGTGTTAACATAACTGTGTGCATTGGACACAATTTTTGGTTTGAAGGGGGTCCTGAAACCTTATTTGGTATGATGGTGTTTAGATGTTCAACCGCTTGTGAGGGTGAGTGCTTAGTTGGATTGTTGGTTCTGAAGAAAGGTCTTTTCAGCATAAGATTTTTAGGACCAATTGAGAATTGAGGATTGGAAACCCTCGTGAGATTGGGTTATAGTAGTTGAGTGGAAGATACCCTTGGTGTTGTTGGAGTGGTTGGTGGTGGAGCTACCAGTGTGAGAGGTGTAGACGAATTTGGAGGATGGTATACATGTGAAGTGTTCCTTCCAGGAGAGGGAGTCTGATAATATTTCAAAACTGGGTAGTGACATTGTGGAGTTGTGTGACCCATGGAGTCACTTGGAAAAACTGGCTGCTGCACGTAGTAGCCATAAGGATCTGGTTACTGGAAAGGGTATTGTTGTCTCGGCGGTGGCATCCCCCATGACTGTGGGTATTGCCACTGATGGTGTTGCCCGATAGGTTGTGGCAGAGTTTCACTTGGATAATATGTTAACGGTTGATGGAACTACCTCGAGTTACCTTGAGGATAAGGTAGCCTTTGGGGTGTCTGCCATCTGCTAAGTCTCAGGTTGAGTGCATACACCCCAGACTCTTGTAGATGTAAGATTATTGGGAAACATCCCTTAGGATGGTCATATTGGCAGATCTCACATCCACCATCATTGTCTATATCTAAATCCACAACCTCATCGATGATATTAATTTTTCCCTAACCCTTGTTACGTGCAAGGTGTGAATCTCTCCTCTTTTTCTTATCCTTATCACTACTTCGTTCCTCCTTAGACTCCTCTACAATTTTTAGGACAAGTTCAAGTCTACTGTCTAAGGAGTCCTGTATCTAATCAGCCTTAGCCGCCACTTCCGTTGTTAATTTTTTAAGTGGCAAGATCTTTCTATTCACCAACTCTTCGAGTGGTGACTCATCCTCTTTATCACAGAATCTCACTCCCCTCTTTCGGAGGGAAGGATCACGGTTATATTCTTCCGTGCTTTCTCTTTTCCATAGCTCCCCTTCTTCTTTGGCTACTTGCTCCAACAGCCTATGAACTTCATGGGTTCTAAGTTTTGATAATCTCCCTTGGGAATAAGTCCCAAGGGTTCTCCTAGTTTCGTACCTTAGCCCATCTACGAGATGGCGGAGTTGATTCCATTGTGTGTAACCATGGCCCGGGCAATGATGTAGTAATGCATAATATCGGCCCATGGTAGCATCTAAGGGTTCGTGATTACCTTGCTTCCATCCTTGGTCTGCTTATGCAAGTTGGACACTTTGGAGTATGTTTCGTATTTATCGTTGAAGAGTTCTAACATCGTACTCCACCTCCTAATGGTTTCTAGTTTTATGGACTGGTACCAACTCTCTACTTCCTTTATGAGTGTCCTAGGAAACAAATTTAATTTTTGCCACTCATTTTCTATGTTTTGAAAGGTGCAACCATCGTGGAATGCATGTAAATGATTTTGTGGATCAGTGTTGTATCCCCCCTCAAATCGTGGGATGTTATTCATATCCAATCTCTTGATCCAACTGTCTTTTTGATGCCTTGTGGGTATTCTAACTACCTTCGTTATATCTAGCATACTTCGGATTGCAAGTAGGGGTTCATCATGTTCATCTCTCTCATGAAGTCTATGATGTCTATGTTGTTCCCTACTTTCCATTCTTTCATGCCTAGACTCTCCAGATTGCCCTTATCCTCTCTCTCGACTCTCTCGTCAAGGTCTCTCATTTTGCTTACCCTTATCCTCACCGTTATGCTGTTGGTGACTGCGCCCTGATGTGAAAGGAGAGGGTGAATGATGAGATGAAGGGGAAGAAGAAGGAGAACCATCTTCATGATGATGTTTCTTACCTTTTCTTTTGTGGCTATGGCCCTGATTGTGATGACAATCAGAATGCCCATCCTTGTCATGTGTTTTTGTTCCCTCAGTGAACAGTTGGCATTCATGGGGATCAGAACCAGGGTTGTGTATCATTGACTGTAGGTTCTGATACCCCACCTCCTCACTATCGTTAGGAGGAGAAACATCATTTGATGGAGAACCCATTATAAGTGGTTCACCATCTCCAATTTTGGTTAGGACGTGTGGGACCCCTTTTTCCTTCAACAATGTATGGTGACTCTCCTGCCTTGAGTCCCTTAAACGTTGTGCTACTATGGGATGGTAATCCCTTGTGTCAAAATCACCTATAACATATTCAACATATAGCTGTGTCATGCCTATCTATGCAAGAGCATGAAGAAGCATATTAGGGACTGCCCGATCTGGAGGTAACACTATGTTACCTTGCAAATCTCTCCAATGCAGTTGTTCATCCTGATGGAGGATATAAGTAAATTTGGGTAGATATTCATCAGGATGAGTATATACTACCCGGTACTATTGAGGAATTGACAGATTTTGGTTATGTGTTTTAGACTGTCGACTGTTTCTTGTATGATCCCTAGGTGGTGAAGTGCTTTTGTTCAAAGAAGAAGACATTGTGTCTTATTCGGTGTGTTGATTAACCGTTATATAATTTTTCATTTAATTAACCCTAAGGGTTCATTTAGGCTCCCAACGATGTGGATAATTTTTTATGTTCTACTTAATGCATAAACACTTAGTCCTCGGCAATGGCGCCAATGATGAGTGGCGAGGTACCCCTACACTCAACCATACGAATACGAGCGTTACACTCTTGATCTGGTTAAACTCCATAGACTAAGTGCCTACACGCCTTATGGAACACTTAAGGTTAATCATTCGTTGTCTTCCTAGACTTACTTGTATTTGTCATGGTTGTATGGTTAAGTGAGTCTGAGGTATATGATTTTTATGTCTTTTATGTTTTATCTTTTATGCTGATAAGGTGAAGGGTGAAGAGACTAATTAACTAACTTTAACTAACTAACTAAGCCTTAATTAACCTAGCATTAGTATCCATTTCCACTTACCATTCACACCCTAAACCAATGCAACCTTGGTTACCAAATGCTAGTCGTTGCTGGGATCACCAAGTGTAACGCATGTGCTCGAAGTGGCTGTACTGAATGCACTTAACTATGGGAGAAGGGTTGAGAAAGATTTTAGTCAACTAATAAAGCATTTAAATGATAAAAAATAAATAACAATAAATAAAGTCCTATCTAGCTTAGTCCATGCACTGCAAGGTTTATCCAAGAAGTTTGTCTTTATTTCTGTACACAAACTTGTGTTTAGCTACAATATTTGTTCGAATAAAGATCCGTTCACTTTGGAGCTCCTACTGCGGGAACATCGAAATTATTCTATCTATGGAGAGGAAAAATTGCTAGAGTTTCACTACGTTCTAGGCCTAGAATGAGAAACAAGGGAGTGCCGCCTCTTATTTATAGATATGATGGTGCACTGCGATATCGTGTACGTGATATCGTGGGGGATGCGATATCGCAGCCCATGCGATATCGCGTCCCATCGGATGTTAATGGAAGATAATCCCAAGGGACCCTTAGAGCATTATCTAGATATATTATTCTACATTAATAAAATAATATTTTCATTTTTCTTATACATTTTCCCTATTATTTTCTTTATGCATAATGTCTAATTTTACACATATTTTATGTTTTCCACATTACCTTCTTTATGCATAATATCAAATGTAATGTATCT
Organism: Gnetum montanum; assembly: GCA_015680685.1. Classification (NCBI taxonomy): domain Eukaryota; kingdom Viridiplantae; phylum Streptophyta; class Gnetopsida; order Gnetales; family Gnetaceae; genus Gnetum; species Gnetum montanum. The sequence goes on from MNCI01024877.1 coordinate 335,315, forward strand.
TTGATGTTTGATGACATCTAAGAATGGGATTTCACATTTGGTATTAAAGTAAGTTATGATCCAAGGATCAATCATGATCTAGGGCTGACTACAATCCAATAATGCCTTGAGCCATGAGCCGTGGTGAACCACAGATTACCATCAGATGTGCCTTGTATATGAGTTGATCCATGTAAGGTAGAAGTTACCCTTCTAGTGATTTTTCATGCATAATGAAGTTTGGGATCATACCTTTAGAAGAGGACCATGAATATGCATCATGTTCAAGATAGATCCTATCAACCAACAAGATTCTTTCATAGATATTAGTTACCAAGAGATCCAATTATGTCTCAATAAGGTATATCCATTGTAAGAGACATTGGTAAGATAAGGATACACAAGTCTAGGTAACTTTGATCTATCTTGTAATAACATTATAATGTTAACTGATTAAGGTCATTATTAAGGTCCTTCCAAAAGGGTAGTAACTATTGTAATATTTTTTTTTGTTGAGTAGTGCTTGCATTGTAGAATGTAGAAGTCAATCAAATGGAAGGCCACATGTTACATAGGGGTAAGGTGCCAAAACTATGATGAAGAAAAATTAACATAAATTCACTCTAATAAAGAAACAAAACATTATCATTTAATCATCAATCTTAAGAAATAATTTTCATTACAATAATCATGAATAACTTTAATACTAGATCTAAAAATTCTATAAAAACTATTTTCTATTTCTCTATGTATTTATGTGTATATCCCTGTCCTCTCTTTTCTATTTGTTCTAGAATTTCTCTTGTTCTTTCACTTGAAACCGGTGTGAAAATGGATTCAGTTGATTGTTACAATAGATTTTGGTTAATGATTATAGTAGGGTATGGATTGTACTTGGGTCATAGCTCCCTATCCAATGAAGAATCTTCAAGTCCATCAACTACTACAGGCTACTACTATCAGTAGTCTTCCTCAACTATTCCAACAGTCAAGTATTCACAATGTTTATGAGTGGTATGATGAAGAAACTCTAAGCTATGGGCTCATGTGGGTCACATGAGCTAGTAGTACGTTGTCCAATGTAGATTCAACTTCTATACTACCACCACCTTCATTTAAAGCTAATTTCACTTACTCTTCAGTCCTCTAATATTGGAATTCAACTTCTAATGATTGTAGGATGGACCTCATTTTATTGATGATTTGGAAGCTAATTAGAACTCAAATTATGAGTGAAGACTCTAATATGTGGATGGTTGTGGATCACATGCACTACTAGCTACCCACCCTAGCTTGTAAAATAGAAGAACAAAGTGCAAAGAGCATCAATTCACATGCTAACATAGCCTTTAACTAACTCTTTGTTAGCCTGATAAAAGAGAGCAAAGGAATGCACATGAATTAATAAAAATAAAATTAATAGAGATTAGATAATAGAATAGTCACTCTCTATCATAACATTTAAAATATACAACTAGAAAAGTTAAAGATGAAATGGAAGATAAAATGCTCAAGTCGAAGGAGCTAAGCCTTCGCTCGTAGGGGATGCAAGAGCCTCGATTGGAGGAGGAGGTTGAAGTACATCTTCACCTTCCTTCTCAATTATGAATTCTTTCTCCATTACTTCATCATCCAGCTAGTCACTAGGATTAGATGGCCTAGCTTGATCTATATCAGTGATCAAGTATCCCATAGGTGAAAATTTTGGGTCCACTGATTCACCCACCTCCTGATGACTTACTATCTAGTGGAGATCCCTCATTTTGAAAAATAAATGATATCTTAGGATTCCCACATTAGAGCCTACATGATACTAATTCCTCTCTAATCAATTGTAGTGTGCATGGAGACATGCCTCCATCTCATTACACTGTGTAATGAGATTTGCTTGAAGGGCATCCAAAAAGGTCATGAGCCGAGATTCAACTTCCAACAAAGCTAGATCAGCTCCTATCATACCCTGCTGCTACTATAGTTGATGCTACTATTGTAGATTAGCATAATGGGCCTCCAAAGTAGCCCCACCATCATCTCCTAGAATTCATGGATCAGAGATCCACCAAACCTTCACAAAGTGTGTCTTGGGTAAGCACTACATGTAGAAGGCACATTCCAAATTTGGAAATTGATTCTCATCCTAGGTTATGATCTCCTTGATGGGCAAGGTAGGTGGAAAAATCTGTAAGTGCTAATAAAATGTTAAGATTACTAATGGGAAGGGGACCCCATTGGCATATTGAATTGCCAACTCCATCCTAGAAAAAATAATATATTGGTAATTGAGGATGCAAGGACCTTCCAAATCACTGATCATAAACATGCCAAGGGACATGACATGTGTGACATATGAGCTACCTAGGATGTTCATCATGATATTCCTTACAAGAATCCTTTTGTCAAGAAGAAGATTTTTATAAGGCCATCCTATTTCATCCATGGCTACATCATGAAAGAGCTTTGCTAGCTAGGTCTTTTGTTCTGATGATACCATCACAAAATGCTGTATGTTTGATCCTACTTGCATTCCAAGGATCCTAATGACAAGGTCCTCACTTATGTTATAGGACCTAATGCCAACTTGGAAGGTCCATGAATAAGGTAAAGTCCTCCGAAATGTGAGCTAGAACTGATGAGCCTCCTACTTATAGAACACCTTTCCTCCTATCAAAACAAAATCCAGGTTATGCATTATCATGGCTATTACAACTAGTGAATTCACTAGTTTCATCAAAGGCTTGAAGTTCCTAGGTGTCCTCAATGGTATTGTAGGGAACTTTGCCTCCCAAAACTCATGCTCTAGGCACTCCATGCACTCCCTATGAGTGTGTTCATGCTCCTTCTCATAAGCACATCACTATGCTATCAGATCTGTAGCTACTAAAAATTATCCTTGCAAACATTTCCTCTTACTCTAGGATGTGTGAGAAGTTCCTTGTTGTAGGGAAGATCAGTACACATATATAGATAATATAATGCATGAACTAAACATACAAAAAATGCAACAACACATAAAATTCAAATTCCAAATAGATATTTTAAATAAATGCAAAGAACTCAAAAGAGAATTGTGACAATTGACACCTATAATTTTAAATTTCAACATTGTTGATGTCCCCAACAAGGTCTACATTATTCTCAATGTAATTACCTAGTGCAAAAATGAAAAATAAATATACTTGGTAGATGGAAAATTTAAATTACCTAGTGACTACTTTTCATAAATACGTACAACAAATTGAGGAAATAACACAATGCAAGATAGCTCTAGCTTAGAAAAATAATTTACCTTAGTATTGAATTATCTTAGGTAAGATAGCTCTAATTACACCTAATTCTCTTCATGGAAGTAAGATTGAATGCCAAGCATGCATATCCCTAGAATTATAATGCCATAGTTGAGAAAAGTAGCTTCATTCCTAAGCAAAAACCAAACTTCGAGAAATTTAAAGATACAAAGCTCTAATTCTTCTACACAATCCCTAGCATTATCCTAATGTCTAATTATATATATTAGGTATAAACCAAAAACTTTGAAGCTAGAAGGAAAAACAAAAATCTAATCTATTGCATATACAAGGTCAGAGACATGTTTGGAATAGGATAAGAATAAAGGTTAGCAAATTAACAAAGATACTAGAAGCCCACAAGTCATTCATACCACCTTTATTTATCTTCACAAACAATGATGATGTTTCAATCTAGTCATAGTAGCATGCAACAAAAAATATGAAAGAAATGCTAAAGAATAAGAGTTTTAAAGTCTACCTTAGGCAATTTGAAAACGAAGGAAGGCGCAAAGGTCAAATCTAGTGCATATGCTTGTAATTAGAATTCACCCTAGCTTTAAAATGTGTCTTGCAGCACTCTACAATGAAAAATAAAGTTTCTTTTGAAATATACTTTTATGTTTCATTTTTTAATTAGGTTGATTCTAACTACGAGTTACAACCCCTCACAACACGAAAATAAAAAATTTTAATAAATTCAAAATTGTGATCAACTATGGGTCATAGTTATCTGTAGTATTTTAAAATTTGAAACAATAACACTATAGTGTAGCAAGATGCAAGTTGTAGTTGTCCGTATTATCTGAAACCCAAAAAGTGATCAACTAAGAGTTGTAGCGTAGATGCTAGACTTTAAGAAATTGAGCTTCCAAGGTGGTTGTGACTCACAATGAAGCCCATAGTAAGACTTTGAAAAACTATGAGTTGCACATTCTCATACTTCCTAGTCTAAAACAATGCTTCAACAAATATTAAGGGAAAGAAAATAGGAAAAAGAATAAAGTTAAAAGACAACAAAAATAATGAATAAAAACTTTGTGATATAAGAGTAACTAAGGTGTTGGTGCTTAGTAAATATCAAGACATTGGGTGACAACTTAAGTGAATTACTATAAAAAAATAATATAAGTACATGGCACTATAATGTTTAGACATTTATGAATCATTATTTATCAACTTATTCATGTCTTATGATACTACACCTTTCAAAAATATATAGTCTTTCCTACTAATAGTAGTTGTTAATGATGGAGACTCTTTATGCATCAACATAATGTCCTCATTCTATGGCTATTAACAAGAGAGAACTTTAGCATCCAAAACATCTTGTTACCTAATAATTCTCTTTTCCTTTTTTTTCTTTCTTTTCTCTTTAGTGATTAGATAATTGCTACACTACCATCAAAACATGATCTGTGAACAATGGAAACTTTGCTCCTAGTGCAGTTCCATGATTGCAATAGGACAAGATAAATATTAGAAAACATTCTCAGGTTTGTACACCTACAATAGGTTATGATTGCATGATGTACTGCCATTATAAAAAGGTTCATAAATAATAGAAACTTTGCTCCTAGTACAAATTTAATCTCTATTCAAGTCACTCCCCATAAGTACCCCCATGGTTCATGTTTAATATCCCATGACATCTCTTATCCTAAGTCCCTGATTAAGGAAGACCTAGAGCCTTGAGTTTGTCAACATATAACATATTGAGTTAACAATATGCCTAGTACAATCCAAGAGAATATAATTAATTTCCAATTAAAAAGGTAATAAACCATGTTCAAAATCCAACTTTTGCTCTATTTATAATGAAATATAAAATTTAAAAATATAAAAATATTTCAAAGAAAAAAGCTCCCAACAATCCATGCCACATAACAAGTTAAACCTTCATCAATTGAACTCATTTAAGTCTAAATACCATGAAAAATATGTTGTCATAGACACTAACAAAGGCTTGATAATAATAATGACTACCATGCATAAGTATTAATAGAAATATAATGTATGGATCATAGTACTGCTCACCAAATGCTTGTAGAAGATAAAGCACATAACAACAAAGTTATTAACTTATCATAATAAAAAGTATGAAGTTCTAAAAATCTCATAAGGACCCTTTCAAAATTGGTCCATGATCAAGTTAAATTCATCTTGTTGAGAAAAATAATCGGATAAGGTAATTAACTCATTATTAAGGAAGGATTTTTGTCCAAAATAATGTTTAAGTTATTAGTCATTTACGTGAGAAGACTCAGAACTACTAGGCCTAGAAATGTCAATAATGCCATTACCTAAGACCTCAATAACCTTAAAAGGTCCCACCCATTTCAATACTAATTTCCTAGTAAAATTTTTAAGCCTTATGTTAAATAATAACACTAGAGCATATTTTGAAAATAACTTTCTCATGATATTTTTGTCATGCTACATTGTCATCTATTTCTTATATAATTGTTACTTGTCTAAAGTGTGCATTTGATCTTTAACTAAATGGTTCAAACCTAATAAATAGATAGAAAGACATGATTTTAAGTTCATTTTTAATTGAAGTTGCATTTGAAAGGACTTGTTCTATATCGAAGAAGAAACAAGGCATTACTTATCGAGTACTAGTTCATACAGGATAAAACCAAGAGATGACTTATATGATGTATGAATAGCTCACAATGCATTTGACAAATCATAAGACCAATATTTTTTGTTCTTTCCTAAAAATTTCTAAAATGTTTTTTGATTTTCTTATTCATACTTTCAACTAAGCCATCTGATTGAGGATGATAGGTAGTAGCAATACAATGTGTGATTCCCATTTTGTGTAGCAATTTCTCCATGATATCATTAACAAAATGTGTGCCTTGATCACTAATTAAGATTAATGGATGCCTAAGTCATGGAATTAAATATTTTCTTAAAATCCTAACCACCGTTTTAGCATCATCATAGTTAGTTGCTCTTGCCAAAATCCATTTGGTAACATAATCACTACAAACTAAAATATACTTAAAGAGTTGCTTGAAAGAAAAGGACTCATGAAATCAATTCCGTAATAATCAAAGGACTCACACTCCATCAAGACAAGTAATAATGGCATGTCTTGTTGTCTTGTGAGTCCTCCCATTCACTGGCATTGATCACATCTCTTACAATATTCATAAGTCTAATATACTTAAAGTGTTTCTTGAAGGAAAAGGACCCATGAAATTAATGCCCCAATAATTGAAGGAGTCACACTACATTGAGACAAGTAATAATGGCATGTCTTATCGTCTTGTAATTCCTCCCATTCACTAGCATTGATCACATCTCTTACAATATTCATAAGTGTAATATACTTAAAGTGTTTCTTGAAGGAAAAAGGACCCATGAAATTAATTTCCCAATAATTGAAGGACTCACACTACATCGAGACAAGCAATAATGGCATGTATTTTCTTCTTGTAATTCCTCCCATTCACTAGCATTGATCACATTTCTTACAATATTCATAAGTATCTTTAAACAAAGTAATCCAATAAAAGCTAGCATGGAGAATTTTGTATGAAGTTTTATTACTTGCAAAGTGACCTTCACACACTTCATAATGGTTGAAAGTAATTATCTCTTGTTGTTCTTGTTCTAAATATCATCAAATGATTTAATCTTTGTAAATCTTATACATGAATGGATCCTTCCAAGTGAAACGTTGTGCCTTGATGACAAAGGTTTATTTCTATTCCTTAGTCCAAGACTTTGATAGTTTGCATACAACTAAATAATTAGTAATATCCACATACCAAGGATTTGGAACATTAGGAATAATAGACTTAGCCCAAGAAGAAAATAATTGCTCATCTAGAAATGAATTGTTAAATGTGTGAGATGTCTTTAAATCCACATTATGCTTCAATTTAGACAAATGATCTGCCATTAAATTTTTAGATCCCTTCTTATTACAGATCACCAAATCAAGTTCTTTCAAGAAAAGACACCAATGAATTAGTCTTGGACTTTCAATTCATCTTTTATGCAAATATTTAATAACAACATTATTAGCAAATCCTCTTATATGAAAACTAATTAAATAATGACAAAACATATCTAAACTATCCTCAACTGCTAACATTTCATTTTAGTAGTATTATAATTAATTTGAGTAGGGGTCAATGTCTTAGAAATATAATAAATAACATATGGAACATTATCTTTATGTTGACCCAATACGTCTCTAATTGCAAAATATGAGGCATCTATAATACACTCAAAATCTTTGCTCTAATCACATCCTTGTAATATTGATGCTGAAGAAAGAATTGATTTTAAGGTTTCAAATGCATTTTGGAAATCTTTAGTCCATTTAAAAACAACATATTTTTGTAACAATTTTGCCAATGGTTGAGTAATCAATGAAAAATCCTTGATGAACCATCTATAAAAACCATCATATCCCAGAAATGCACATAAACCTTTCACATAAATGGAAGGAGTAAGGTGGGAAATAACTTTTATTTTTTCAAGATCTATAGAAATTCCATTTTTAGTCATAATATGACCTAACACAACACCTAAAGAGACCATGAAATAACACTTTTCCCAAGAAAAACTAAGACCCTTATCAATACACCTATGTAAAAAAAATTCCAAATGACTTAAGATATCAGAGAAGGAATCACCCTAGACTAAAAAGTCATCCATGAAAATCTCAAGAAAAGAATCAATCATATCTAGAAAAATAGATGTCATAGGCCTTTGAAATGTAGCAGGAGCATTGCATAACCTAAAGTACATATGTCTAAATCAAGGTAACCAAACAAAAGCTTCAATAGAATTTTTTAGAACATGTATCAGTCTCTATTCTTGATCAATAGTTAATCTTGAACTAATAATTAAGGGTTTCTTATTTCTAGCATAAGTATATGTTAAGTCAGGAGGAAGTACCTTTAAATCTAAAGTTACTTCCTCACCACTTGTAATAGAAGAACAGTTCTCCAATCTAAATAAATCCTTACCATTCAAAGCATCTTTTACTTAAGTATATATAAGCTATCTTTGATCATCCATAGTTACCTCTTTGCAATCTTTCAATGTTAGAATCTGATATGCCTCATCGCAATCACATAATTCTAAAGAAACCATGTTTGCTACCACAACATTGGCCATATTAAGCTCATCAAATTGAAATTTGTTATCCAAGTTATATAGATTGATTGAAAAATTCATATTTACAAATGTTAAAGTCATTAATCTAGTTTTTACATAAATAACTACGTCCATAGTTACCATCATAGAATTGGCTAAAATTAAAGGATAAAAATTATTTAATGAAGATGTATAATAATATAACACAATAAAATTAGAAAGGTATAAAGCTTTGTCTACTTGAACCAATATATCCTCAACAATACCTTTTGGATAAACATTAGATCCGTCAACCAAAGAAATAGTAATATTAGTAGGTCTAATATGATCATAACCCAATGAATAATATATCTAAAATGATATAATATTTAAACTAGCCCCAATATCTACTAATACATGATGAATCATACAAAAAATAGTAGAACTACAAGGATTTGTTACCTTTTTAGGCATCCTAGCCTTCACAATATTTGTAATATTTTTAGCAAGGCCAACATGCTTATCTATTTTAATTTTTTTTTATAGAACATAACTCCTTAAGGTATTTAGCATATT
>MNCI01024877.1:345814-378125 GCA_015680685.1 Gnetum montanum
GAGAGAGAGAGAGAGAGAGGGAGGGAGGTAGAGAGAGAGAATAGTTGTTGATTTCATCCCCATTAAATCTATTAATGAAAGTTTTATAGGAATTCAATAATAAGGAAAGTGATTTTAAAATTGTAAAAATTAATTAAAGTGATTGTCTGGAAGTCAAAGTGATAAGGTAATGGGTGTGGCATTTGGTGCAATCCTTGATGTAGAATATGTGGTTAAAGCATAAATTATGTTTGGGAAGTCTACATATTGAATATTGATTAGAAATTTTATGGAGTATTCATTAATGATTGGATATTAGAATAGGGTTGTTAGGGTACTTACATTAATTTAGTTTGATATTATGTAGGTAGTTGAATAGTTATGTGACCTGACATAGAAACAAGTTGTGAACTAAAAGGAATAGTAGGTTATGCTAATAGTTGATGAATCTAAGTCATATTAGGATAATTTATATGTATGGTAGGTTTTCTCCATTAAGAAACTATTGAAAAAATATTAGGTGTGTTTACTACTATGGTTGAAACTGGAAGAAAGTGAGAAATCAATTGATGAGACAACGGTGGCCATGTATGTTAGGTAGCTTGTGTTAAAGCATTTAACAATTTCTAATGGTTGGCTTATACATGTTGTTGATGTTATTATTATTGATGAAAAATATTAGAAAGATTATTAGGAGCATTAGCATAATACATAGCCTAGACTTATGAAGAAACAAATTAAGGACAAGAAGATGGACCAATCATTTGTGTGGATAAGGAAAATGTTGATTGAGTTAATGTAGCAAAATCTAATTGACCTTTAGAATTAAAAACCAATGTACCAAATCCAAATTTGAGAGGCATACCAATAGTCATAGATACTTGATTAGATTAAGTAGCATTAGGAAATAGGTTTGAAAGATAACTTCCACTTGTAGTAATAATAATTAAAATATTAAGTCTATCTATCACATGAATTCTAGTCCCTATACTTGTAGGATTTTGTGAATTTACTTGAGAGGTCGGTGGTCCAACTTGTTGAAATGAACTTTGGCCTTCTTGACCTCTAGAATTCCATGATGAAGATTATTCTTCTAAAGACATTAAAATCTTCCTATTTCTTTTCTTGGGTATGTATGAAGAAGGAACAATATCACATACTACTCTTTGGTGTTTCTCACAAATCAAAATCATAAACCTATAAAGAAACAACAAGTAAAAAGAAGACAAAAGAAAATAGTTAACAAACAAAGTCTACTATAAAAATTGTTGAGTGTGGACAAGTGCTTCATTAATCATTAGTATCTGCAAATCCATAAGAAACATCTACACATCAATCAACATTACTTGAAATTGCAATAATTGTAATGTATACAAATTGAGAGATAGATTCAAATCCATAGAAATGATTAAAATATTAATAAAAATAGAAAATAAAATAAATTTTAAATATAGAAAATGTCACCATAAACCATAGCTATCACAATGGTACAGAATGTTGTGATGTTCTTTGTTGAGTAGTGCATGCACTATAGAATATGGAAGTCAATCGAAAGGAATATCATAGGTTACATGGGGTTAAGGTGATAGAATTATGGTGAAGAAAACTTAACATAAATTCACTTTAACAAAGAAAAAAAAACATTATCATTTAATTGTCAGTCTCAAGAAATAATTATCATTACAACAATCATGAATAACCTCAATTCTAGATCTAAAAATTCTATGAAATCTATTCTCTATTTCTATATGTATTTGTATATATCTTTCTATCTCCTCTTTTTTGTCCATTCTAGAATTCCTCATGTAGCTCCACTTCAAATCAATGTGAAAATGACTTTAGTTGATGGTTACAATAACTTCTAGCTAATGGCTATGGTTAGCTATGGATCAGAGCTAGGTGGCAACTCCCTATCTAAAGAAGAATCTCCAAGTCCATCAATTGCTACGAGCTACTACTAACTATTATCATAGGTCCAGTATTCAAATCCAAATGGTTGAGTTTCCAAACTAAGTAAAAAGATTCACAATGACTGCAACATGGGTGCGAGCTATAGAAGCTTGCATTGATGGAATTACCTTTTTGTTTTAAATTAAATTACAAGTGGCTAAAGTGGCATGATGAAGAAACTCTAAACTACGAGCTCATGCAAGTCACATAAGTTGGTAGTACCTTGTCCAACGTAGATACAACTTCTGTACTACCATCACCTCTGTTCAATGATTTTGAAAAAACTCGACGGGGAAACCATCATAACCAAGAGCCATACTTTCCTCTATCATTCTTGCCAATGTTGAAAAATCTACTAGGATTTTTGGTAGCAGTGGTTATTGATAACACCACCAGCATAATCATTTCCTACCTCCTACATAGCTAATAATAAGAGTTAGTATCATCATTCCATACCTTCCTTAGTCATCATTGGCACCATCATTCCCTACCTCTTGTACAACTAGTGGTGACCATTACTTTCATCATTTCCTACCTACTAATGAATGGAAGAATTTCCATCAATTGATGAAAATTTTCAAATTTTTCCTTCAATTGATGGAATTTCAAAAAGATGTCAAATTAAAACTAGAAAATTTAAATGTGTAGGCAGAAAAAAATTTTCAAATAAGAAGGTTTGATCAAATGGTAGCAAATTTTAAAAAAGTTATGTAATTACAAGTGCTTGTACTATGGTGCTAAGGGGATGGATGACCTCTTGGGAAGACTTATTTTTCATGGCCAAGTTTTTAGATTTAATAAGTCATAAATTTTGATTTTAGAAGCATTTTTTGATTCACAAAAACTTGTTTCTAGTAGATTTCCACCTTGTAGATGCAATGGAAAAGTCAAATCTATCCCACAAAGCTCTAAAATTTAGTTTTTACTCCTTGCTCATCATGATGCCTACCTCAAGACTCTCAAAGGCTCAATTTTAACATAACTCAGACATAAAATGTCCATTTCTAATATATGAGTAATCATTTCTAATATTTTTACCCTTTTCAACTCAATGGTGAGGTTAGATTAATCATCCAAGTATTCAGTAATTAGATGATACCTCGTATCATGCCTTAAGAGGCCATAACTTAGATAACTAACTATGCCTAACAATTTAGTTGTTGGAATTAACATATCTAACCTCTTGGGCTATCTTGGGCCTTAAAATTAACTACTTATCTTATGCTAATAGTTAGTCTTAGATAACTAACCCCTAGTTTGTCATTAGTTACATTGTTAGAGTCATTATTCTAAGAGAGGTATAAAGGTTGTTAAGAATATAGGTAATATAGCTAATTATTATCTATCCAACAAAATGATCACTTGGAAAATCAATTGGTAAACTAGAATGGTTGAAAAGATGTATACTAATTCAACCTCTAACTAGATCATGTAGAAGCAACATCATGAAGAATCATAATCTTGTTGCGACAAGGTATATGATACCCATGAGGTGAAATAACTTAAGAGAAATTTCAATAACAAGAATAAAATTAGCAACATACAATGCACTTGTAAGATTCCTAGCCAATAGAAAAACATCTACTATGACCACCATAGGCCTTGGATTGGCACAGGGATTAATACCCATACATCCTAACAGAATTACAAGATTTGAATGTTAATGTCTTATGCCTACAAGAAGTCTTGCCTACAAGAGGCATTTAAAAATTAAAAGGTTCTAATGAAAGTTCTTATTTTGGGCCATACTAATAAACCTATTACAAGAATTACAACATATATGATTGTATGATCTAAGTCAAGTTTGAATTGGCACAAAATTTTGAATTGATATTAGAATGTATGATCTTTGAAATTCCAGATCTTGAAGCCATGGAAAATAAACAACAATCAAAATTCTGAAGAAGTCATAGAGCCTTGGCATTGATATTAAAAATTTCATTATCAAGAATATTTTTATGTATGTTCAACACATATTTAAGTGCCAAATCAACATGTCTAGATGTTAGACTTTGCTAATGGCATACTTGATTAATCAAATAGAGAAATGTTTGAAGACTTTAATATGAAAGTTGGATAGATTATGTTGTTGGAAAAAATTCATTAAACACAATTTACCAATTATGCTACTATGATTAATGAAGATAGTTCAACATCATTTTTCATTGAGACCTTAGATTAGATCTAGTATGATGCCTGATTCTTCCAAATTACAAAGTTTTTGGAGTCAATTTCTAAGAAATAAATTAAAAGGAAAGATTAAGCCCTACCATTTGAAACAAGACCATCCAATCACATATTCGTTATGATGAAACTACAACTATTGATTGTTGAGGTTGATCAAGATCAAGTAGGATCTTAAGCTTACTTCTATTTATAACCTTTTCATTTTCTTTTATTTTTAAATCTATATTTTATGTTATGAAAGTAAAATATCTAGGGTAATATATGTTGGAAATAAAGGATTTGGCTTGCCTTCACATGGATAACTAGATATGAGTTGCACTCTGTGTAACCTTGATTAGGATTAATGATTGGTGGTTGGTAGATATTTTATTTACCTCTTGTCATTACCTTAGAGAATGAGGTAAGTATTGATAAAATAAAATTTAATTTTCATATACTCTCATCAATTATTTTTTTAAAAAAATTAAGAATGAGAACAATATAATGAAACCTTAATTCTAAAGGAGCAATCAAAGCATTGCATCATAGCACCATGGAAGGAAGCATTGGAGTTGGAGAAAGGTCATTACTATGAACTCATTCAAGGATCAACGAAACCTAAGTAGGATAGATTGTGATGTCCCCATTTCCAAATGGTGTTCTTGCATAACAAAGATGGTGCCTCTTTGTAACAAATGTTGTATTTATTATAATAAGGCCTAAAAGGAAATGTCATAATTAAGACTTGAAAGGGCACATTTTAATAACAAGCATGTCTATCAAAGTCACCTTTGGGGGTTTGACCTATGGTATTTATAACCAAGAATTAGAGGTTGTATTAATATGGAGTTGTAGAAAGAGAAGTGACCATCCCTTTTGGCTAGTAATAGGCCCAACTATGGTGCTAGTGCTAGATAGCCTCTAAGAGATAGATGCTGAAAAAAGATAACCATAAGAAACTTGTTGGTGACAACTCTTAACCACCATTTTTTATATTCTTTTCCTAGTGACAAGAAACTAATGATTAGAAATGTTCTACTTGATACTAATGTTGTCTCCTCCTTGTGATGATAATCACATGGATGAGAGGTTCTTTGAAATCTCAAGCTCAGGTGTTTACTGATCTTTGGAAACACCAAAACCTAAATACCTCCAAATAATCTTAGCAGTTGCAGAGATATTATGTGTTTTAGGCTATCATTTAGTATAAATTTCACAATATTATGCTTTAAAAGTTAAATAGCTAATGATATTTTTTATGAAAAGATTTAGCTCTCTTTTGCCCTATTTAGTAAGCAAAAAAAATTTCCTACTATATCAAAGCTATTTAGTTTATGCAATTTTGATAATATGCTACCTATACTAATCATAATTTCATATAATGCTTAAGTATAATTCAACAAATCTATAACAAATTTTCCCTAGAGAAAATTCTACAAGAAAATTTGGAAATATAGCAAGATTCAATGGATTTTAAGAAGAATAGTAGTTGAATTGCAAAAGTCCTAAACATTGAGATGAACTATTACTGGCATGAATGAACAATTTGGAAAATAAAGCTATTCAAATTAGTCAATAATACAATAAATTGCTAAATCCTTAGCATTAATAAGTAATTAAAAAATTGCAAGAAGGACAACTAAGCACACTATGATCTTGACTACTAGCTAGGTAATAATGATAAAGCAAGAAAGATGAAAATAACTCATAGAATACAAGTAAAAGACGAAATAAAATTGAACTTTAGAATGTCATTGCACAAGAAATTGCTCCTCCTAGCTCTACTCCTAGTTTGATTATCTAATTCCCCTTCTTCCCTATAACAAATATGTTTTGGGCTTTATATAGCAACCTCTGGTAGTTACAATCACTATAAGAGTTAAAGCTTCATATACCACACATCTTCTTTATATAATTGCAAGTTGTTAGATAGTTGATCAGTTTCTTAATATATTTTTCTCATTCTTTGAATTTGAATCCTTGATGATCTAACTTCCCATGACTATAGATAACTTTAATAGCTTGGTTTATTGAATCTAGTTTAGCACTATCAAGCCTCTTAATATTTTCTTCAATGCTTGTTTTTTCCATGACTAATTTAGTTATCAAATTCATTGTTTCTATTTAAGTAGCTCCCGTGTTGGTTTGAATTTACTTAAATTCAAGCTTCTTCTTGGTGATTTCATTTATAATCCTAGTAACCACCATAATCTTGCTTGTGCTAGGTAATGATTCCTTTATTTTTTTTGCTCTAGCTAAGTCATACAATTCCCACATATTTTTGTTAATCTACATAAATAGAGGTGTTTTCTTAAAGTCACTACTTTATGCTTTAATAATAGCTCTATGCTACTTTTAACTTTATTATAGTCATTGGCTTGTGAAATCCATTCTTTGTTCTTTGAATAGGCTATTCAACTTGGTTCTCATCATGAGCTTTAATTTTTTTGAGTTACTTTCTCAAAATCTCATCCTAACATTAGCTCATAGAACCATTCTCAATCTTGCTTGTATAGCTAAGTTTTGGTTATATGAATTACTAATGTGGTAGAGTGTTGCTCGAGCTTTATTTTAGAACTAGATTTTGGTTTTAAAAATTGCAATGGATCCTTCATAATATGCTAAGGTGAATTATAATTTAACATGCATGTGAATTAAATTAAAATTATATCCTATTATGCGCCTAAGGTAAGGTCTGATGTGTCTGTAGAACTGGTTTATAACTTATTTGTAGAACTAATTTTTTGTTCTACAAATCCTCTCTACAAGGGAGTTGACATGGTGGAGAAACTTTGTAAATAGCCTTTGTAGGCCCCTTAGTGTTGACATGAAAGAGTAGTCATAGATCTTCTTTATAGAACTGGATTTCGATTCTACAAGCATATGCTAACTTGAAAGCTTACATGGCTGAGTTTCTTTGTAGAATCAATTTTTCATTCTACAAACTTTTCAATTTGAATGAAGCTAACTTGGTAGAACTAATTTTGAACTTTTATGTAGAGTCAAATTCTATTCTATGAGTCACATTTCAGTTCAAGCTTCTTTTCTCAATGATGATATGACTTCCAGAACTGCTTTTACTTTATTTGGTAAAACCATATTTCAGTTCTACAAATGCATGCTAACTATGAAGCTAACATGGAAGATGCTAATGTGGCTCACAGAATGTAAAGGTGAGCTCATGTTAGAACTAATTTTTGGTTCTACAACTTGGTTCTACTAAAGAGTTGACATAGCAATGATATTTTCATGGAACCACTTTTTAAGCTCTACGAGTCTTTTTCCACATAATAAAAATGGAGTGGTAGAACTCAAAAGGATTTTATAGCAAAAAGATCCTTTATGTTGTATGAGATTTAAAAAGCTAAATTTAGTTTCTTTTGCATGTTACTCCCACAAAGATAAGTCAAGTAGGACAATGTCGTACAACCAATTTCTAGTTCTACAAATCTATTTTTAAGCTAAAATATCAAGAACACTTCATGAATATCCTCTATAGATTTGGATCAAGCCCTTTCTTCTGAAACAAGGTTTCCTACTACACTCAATTGTTTGTTTTAATTTTGGCCCCTTCTCAAGATGAAATTGATCTCTAAGTTCTATGAATTAATTTTTAAAGGACTTAAATAAGAAAAAGCATCTACTTAAGCTAGGATAATCTTCCACAAGCTCTATTCCTAGTAGCTAATTTGATCCCCTGCACAATGTCAAATTTAAATAGAAATCCTAGCTTTTCAAACTTCATGAGCTTATCTCTACTTAGGGCTTTAGTTTGCATGATAAATCTTAGCTTATCCTTATCACACAAGTAAATGGATATTTGAAAATCACAAAAAATCATGCAAAGAAGAAAATCCAATTTTCTAAGTGCTTTGTTATTCCAAGAAAGTAGCCATTGTTGTCACAACATTTTCAAACTTAAGTTTTGAAGCTTTAGTATTATTACAGCCCTTACTAAAATCTTGGCTTTGAATTTTTGAAACTGAAAGTCATAATTGTGGCCTAAGCTTTTTGTTCATTTAATTTTAAGTCTCTTAGCTATTTTTGAGCTACAAAGTCCCTATATAAATATTGAGATATATTAAAATAAAAAACCCAAGACTTTAACCCTACTTAATCAAAGGCCAAACATGTCATAACAAAATCTTCATAGCATGACCAAAATACATTATTTCACATTAATAAAGCATTCTTTTCATTTTTCTTTTGCATTTTTTTGTTATTTTCTTTATGCATATTTAACATTTGCCACATTATATTTTTTACTCATAATGTCAAATGTAATGTATAATTACCATTTAACATTTAGGAATGGAATGTTATAGTAGTAGTATGTAAAGCAAGAATTTTTGGTTGTGGATATTAGCTCTTTCTAGGTCATCCTTGCACAAGTGCTCTTCACGAAGGTGAAGGTGCATATTACACCTTATCTCTATGTTTTTTATGTTTCACATGAGGAATTACCTTGCGTGGTGAAGACCTTTGTAGTAGGAGTAGTTAGTATACTTCAAGAGATACAAATTTTCTCTCTAGTGGTAATGAAAATGATTGCTTAGGATCCAACCCAACAAATTTTTATAACTATCTTGAGAGATATAGAAGAGGAAGGTCTTTCTCACATGAACAAAAAAATCAATAGGATGCTAAGGAGGTATGTGAGTGAAGTTTCTAGATGAGTTACCAAAAAAATGAGGTATATCACAAAATTGAACTACTACTAGAAACTTCCCCTCTTAGGTAATGACCTTATTAAATAACTACCCATGATTTAGAATAGTTAGAAAAGTAGTTGATAAGTTTGGTTGAAGAAGATTACATTCGATCCTTGAAATCTTCATATGGAGTTATGATGCTTGTCATTAAGATGAAGGATGGTACATTGAGATTGTATTGTGATTTTAATTTGCTAAATAAGTACACCATTAATAATAGGTACCTCATACCTTTTCTTTTGGACTTGGTTGATCAACTAGTAGGGGCTCAAATTTTCTCTTGACTTGAACTTTGCCAATGTTACTATTAGGTATGAATTGCAAAAGGGGATGAAGATAGGATAACCTATTTCACTTGTTATAACTTTTCCAAGTGGACAATCATGCCTTTTGAGTTACATTGTGCTCCTACCACCTTTTATACAGTCATGAAAAAGGTGTTCCATATGTACCTTAATAGGTTCATGATGGTATATCTTGAAAAAATCCTTGTGTACTCTTAATGTATGGAGGAACATCTTTAGCACTTGAATTTAGTGTTTTACAAATTGTAAGAACACAAGTTATATGCCAAGTGGAAGAACTATAAAATCAAAAAGTCAAAGCTAAAATCCATACCTCATATCATTGGTGGAGGTAAGGTGTAGGTAGATCTGAAGAATGTGGATGCTATTGCCACATGACCTATACCATAGGACATGCATGAATTATGATAATTGTTAAGACATATTAGTTATTATAGGAAAATTTTTCATGTGTTCTCTAGAGTGATAGTAGGCCTAATCAATTTACAAATAAAATATCTACGACTTGGGTATGGATTGATAAGTGTTAAAAGGCTTTTGAAAAGATCATAACAACCCCCATAATCTAACCCATGTTGATCCTCCCTAACTTTTCAAAGTGATTTTAAGTTCATACTAATGCTTCAAATGAGGTAATTTAGAAATTTCTCTTACAAAAATAATCATCTAGTTACATGCATGCTAAAGAAGCTCAATCTAATATGATAATTGTAGTCGATGCATGAAAATAAGATGTTCATCATTATACATTATCTTTGTACTTGGTGACACTATCTCCTAAGTGGCTTTGTGGTACTTAAAATAGAAAATACTACCATGAGATTCCTTCTTACTTAATTCAAGTTAAATTTGAAATAAAATCAATGGTTGAATTGTTCACAAGAATTTAATCTTCAATTTTTCTATTAGAAGGATGGGGAAAATTTGGTGGTAGTTGATTTTAGCTAACATTCTCAACTATGTTTGATGGAGATTATGGGTCAACCTAATAGCTCTTGGATGATGGTGTACCATGAAATCTTAGAAAAAATTAAGAAAAAGTTACATCATGATTAGCTTGCTTAGGAGTTTTTGAAGCTATTCTAGAGCAACGATAAGTTAAATTTTAGTTTAGTGGATGGCTTTCTCATGTTCAAACAAAATCAAATATAACATTCTCTAGGCAAGGAATCTAGAGCATAAAATAATAGTGGTGTTCATCTGGAAAATTTTGTATTGGCATAATCGAGGGGTTGATATAGCAAATTTTATGCAAAGATGTTTGATTTTCCAATAAGACAAATGTTCCAATCATAGTTTAGGAGGTTTTCTCCACCCATCCAAAATCCTAGAGCTTTCATAGGGAAGTATTTTCATGGATTTCATCACCAATATATCTATAGTATAGAGCTTTTCTAGCATCCTCATAGTTACAAATAAGTTCTTTACATATGCTATTTTCATTCCATGTACCATACCTTGAATGGTTGAGAATGTAGCATCCTTGTTCTTTAGCCATGTGCTTTGCTATTTTGGGTAGACAACAAGCATTATGCCAAATTTAGACTCCTAATTCATAGGATATTTTTGATGGAAGTTATTGAAGATGATGAGAATGGAATTGAGGATATATTTGAGGTATCATTCCTAGATGGATGTGTTATGTTTATAGGATCTATGAGTAGAAATTTAGTAGGTAGACATACTAAGAGAGAAAATACATACATTGATATCCATACATCAATTACTATTTTAGATATGTAAAGCATCATGTTTAAGAAATGAACTATTATACTTAATGATTATAACTAGAAATTAATGAATACATTAATGAAGATGAATAAATTTGTAACAAAGAGTATAATACCATGATGCTGTGATAGTGTCTACGCCATGAGAACACCATAACAGTGTAACTACATTAATATAGTTAAAATAAAATGAAAATTTTGAACATCTATAAACAAGCTATTTAACATCCTCTATCAAATGAATCATGAGTTTTATCTTCAAAGAATGAAGATTCAACCAATTCACAAACTTATTAAAGTTCTTTATGCTCAACAATTTAGTGAAACTATCAGAAAACTTATCTTTGATGTTGATTTAAATTGGGAAAATAAATCCTACAACAAGAGTATGATAGATGTATTAAATAATAATATCTTTGGGTTTTATTGTTTTATGAAACACTAAATTTCTAATTAGTTTGATTGAACTTTTATTATCATTGTACATTGTGATTGGTAATGTAACATCCTCCTTTAGTTCTTTAAATAGTTAATGAAGGTACTTTAATTCTATAACAAGATTTACTACAATTGAATATTTGGATTTTGTGAAAGATAGAGAAACATCTTTCTATTTTGTTAACTATCATGAGATTATATTTCCATAGTGTTTTACTAGAAACCCTATCATGAAGCATAATATGTATCATCACTATAGTTTGCATTTGTATAACCTTCCAAATCAAGTTTTGAAGGAAAATTTAATTTATGATTAAAAAAGCCCCTTAAGTATCTCAATATACTCCAAGCTAAACTCATTTTTATATGTGCTAGTTTTTCAACGAATTTGGATAGTGTGTTGATTAAATATAATACATTGTTCAAGTACTTGTTAAGTAAATTCACTTTTCAATCAACTTCATATACACAATGGGATCAAGGATAAAATCTAAATCATCAACCTGCAGTGCACTTACTAAATCCAAATATGTTGATTTAGATTTATAGTCCAACATACAATATTCATTCAATTATTCCAAAACATAATTTTTAAGTAGCTTATATGTGAGATAATGACTACTAAATTTTAAAACCAAGAAAATAATTAAGCAGGGTAAGATCTGACATTTCAAATTTGGTTTTAGTTGATTTTTAACATAATGTATTCATTGTTCATTCTTCCCAGTAATTACTACATCATCAACATATGATAACATAATCACAGCTCTTTGTGAGTCTTTTACTTCTATAACATAAAGACTAACATTTGTATTTGATCATTTGAACCCCATTTCATGGAAAAGTTCATCAAATTTGATGTACTATTCTTAGGGAGCTTACTTTAACCCATAAAGGAACATTTTTTAATCTACAAATATAATTAGTAAACTTAGAATTCACAAAGCCTTATGATATATATATATGAAAATTTCTTCTTGCAGATCTTTAGTTAGAAATGTAGGTTTCACATCAGGCTGATATAAATTCTAATCAGAAGAAGCTGCCAAAGATAAAATATACTATATGGTTCTTTGTTTCAGAATGAATGCAAAGGTTTCTTGATACTCAATGAAACACCTCAAGAAAATTCATGTTGTGCACAAGAAGCCTAGTAACCAGAATTTGCATTGTAATTTGTTAGGGATTCAAGAGCAAAAATAATTTCCTTGTTTCCATATGAAAAATCCTACCTTGTAGCCTTAGCTTGACAATTATTTTGGACTATTTTAATATGTAAAGTAAAATTTATAGCCCACACATTGTGAATTTCATTTATGCTAATGTGTAAGGTTCAAAATGCCAAATACATTGCCAAATTTAATAGTAAAAGTAAAAAATGTTGATGTTTCATGCTAAAAAATTCAAAACATTGGTGGCTCATAAGCCATACATTTAGGCCATGAAAAGCATAAAAAATGTTTCAGAGAATATCCAAAAGTTTTTTAGAATAAAATAAGTAGAGAATTAGCAAATTGATAACCTATTTAAACCAAAATCTATGCTATTTTCAAGACCCTTTTGGACACATTGAAGGAAGATCTTTTGGAAACCTTTGATAAGACATTGCAAAGAAAAGCCTTTTGGTAGATTGTAGGTAAAGAGACTAGGTGATTCTTGGATCTTTGAAGATGCTGTGAAACTTAAGACTTTTTGGAGTAGAATGGAGATCAAAAGGCCCAAGTAGCCATACTCCTAGAACAAAACAAGAACTTATTTGGAGTAGATCATGCAAACCAGAAGTACCTAGAAGGATTGCAGGGCACACACCAACCATCCATGCTTTAGATCTTCAAAAACTATCTGTATAATGTTTGTAGATTTGTATTCACTCACTTTGTATTTTCTCATCAATATCAATATAAAATTTTAAAGTTTTTTTTTGTCCACATTTTTTTGCTATTTTTACAATTTCATGTTTTCATTTATTTGCATTTGGTAATAGACCCCTTATGTCCTTAAGAAATCAGCCAGACTGTTTAATGTGCTTCAAATCATTCCAAGGCCTATGGATCTTGGAGTTAAACTATTCCATGTTGAGATTTTTGGTTTTCAACACCAAATTTTTCAACCGTTATAATTAATATCCTTCCTTTGTACAAAGCCTCTTAGTATCAATGGGATCTTGTACTTGACCATCATGTTATTAATTTATTTTATGCAAAAAATCCATTTACTTGTTAATATTTTTATTTGTGATAAACTCTTAACTAGTTCTCATGTTTTATTTTTAATTAACATATTGTATTTTGCCTCCATTGGTTTATACCAATATTTATTTGCATAGCTTCCTACATACTCATGGGTTATCCTACCTTAGATATCATTTCTAAATTAGTTAATTTGTAATTATTTCCAGTAACAAAATTTCTTTCAATTATAAGCCTTTTTATTGACAATTAATTTAGGTGTTCCAACCTTATCAATCTTAGATATTTGAATGGATTTTTGAGCCATATTGGCCATCAATGTGCTAAGAAACTTGAGGAGTTGAAGTTATTAGTTGCACTAGATTCTTCTTCATCCTCTTTATAAAATTTCACAAAATGTCATGAATCATCTTTAGAGTTATTGGTAACCATCACACGAATATTAGCAAGTTTATGATTCATAATGTCACTAGATTTCTAAAAGATATTAACAAATAAAACATCACGATACTCTAGTAAGTTGTGAACCTTTGTATGTCAAACTTGATAGGCCTTATGATTCAAATAATAACCAAGTAGTAGATCCACCATGAACCTAGGATCTTGAAGCACCACTAAGAATATTCATGTTGCCTTGTAACCTTCATCATAAAAAAAATGAGGTAGGATTTCATTGTAAAATGTGAGGTTTGCAATTCATAAGGTGAAAGCTTACGTACTTTAACTTTTCAAGGTTGAAGAATGCCACATAAGTTGTTTTTGCCTCACTTTCCAATTAGAAAAATCTATGTTGGGTATGTATCTAGGCTTGGAAAGGCTGAAAATGCCTTTGGGATTGCCAAATTTAGGTTTTTCATGATAATTTTATTAGTCATGGAAATTGATACATTGGAACAAATTGTAGTTAGTGTCTTAATTTATGGGCTTTTAAATGTCACATCAAGACCAATGTATCTTTTTTGGGAGAATTGAAGACCAATGTACTTTTGTAGAAAAACATCATGACTAGCATACTTCTCATGGAAGCCAATGTATCTTTCCTAAGGCCAATGTATCTTTGGTAAAGATAACACATCTCATTGAAGCTAGTGCATAGTTTTCAAAGCCATCATATTTTTGATGATCTTTGTGCATCAAACTTACCAAAAATTGGAAAATACACTAAGGCTTGATGGCCTATGATACCTGCAATTTGTAGCAATCTATTAGCAATCATGACAAAGAGTTGTAGCAAGATATCAATACCAAGAAGCTTATTTAAACAAAGTCCAACTACATTACAAGGAATTTTTGGAAAATTTGTAATTGATTGAGCATTAGAGACTCTTAGAGAAATTACATATGTGACATCCCATCCCTAGATGTTATGGAAAACATAAAATATATGTTATATTAGAAATTATGCATAAGAAGACAGTTTACCAAATGTCAAATATATGTAACATTCAATGTGATGCATAAAGAAAATAACAAAGAAAGTATAGAAAGAGAAAGAAAAGAGTGCTTTATTGATAATGAATGGAGTCTTTGGATGATGCTCTAAGAGTGTTCCTTGGGATCTTCTTCATTTAGCATGTATCCCTTAGAGGCAATCTAGCACTTCCACCACCTTTAGTCCTATAATTAGCCAAAAGGAATGGCTAGTCCACTTCCTATCTTGCTTCAACTAGCTCCCATGACTTACCTATACTGGCTCTACCACTTCATGTTGGCATGACCTCTAAGCTCATGTACAAATGCCTTAGGTCAAATCCCTGAAGGTCACCTCAAGAGACATGTCTGTTACTACAATGCACCCTTTTGGGTCTTGTTACAATAATAATAACACTGGTTATGAAGAGGCACAATCTTTGTTATGTAGTAGCATCATTTGGGAATGGAGACATGATAGCATAGCAAAAAAAAATGTGAAGCAATTACCCACCATTTGTTTAACCAATGTAGTAGATCCACACCCAAGAACTAGTAAGGAGTTTTAGAAGTTAAAGCTTGGAAGCACCTGGATCGTGCAACTAACTATAGAACACAATCTATCGATTTCACTAGACTTCAAGGGTCACTTGGGCAACTCCTTATGCACCTAGGCATACACTTGTACTCATTTGAACTCTACTTTGTTAGTATTTTATTGTTTCAATAAAATTTATAGTTTATTTCTTTGTGCAAGTTTATTTCAAGTTAATTCTTGTGCTTTCTCTTTGGTTAAATCTACAATTTTTCTTAAATTTAAATACACTAATTTTACACATTCTAAGTCCCTGGGTGATTGACAAGACTATCCAAGGTACCTTAGATCTTCTTCCCTGGAGACCCTTGGGATCCAAGGTCAAACTTTCCACTTGAGACTTTCAATTTTCCAACACCAAATTTTTTCAATGTAATAGTTTCTGGTGCTAGAAGGAGAGCTTCTACCCAGGTTCTTCACTTGATCCAATTTGCCCTTGCTAAAGCCAATATCACAAATTTTAAATTTTAAAATCCACATTCTAGCTTACTAAGAAAACCAATGTTGCCATCCATCCTCCTAGAACTAGTAACTAGTGTTTTAATTGCAACTAGTTTAGGTGTTTACAAAAAATTTCATAGTAGTTGTTGAAATTTCAAAAGATAGTGTATTTTTTGTGGTGCAACCTACAAATATTTTTTTTTCAAAACTTGGCCTTTGGTCTTTCCAAAGGCCAGCATATCTTTTCCACCACCCATTTCCTACTATAAAATTTTCCATTAGGTCTCTTGGCAAAACCAACACATCTTTCCTGATAATCCTAGCATATTTTCACAAAATATCCAATGTAGTTTTGGTGAACCAATCATATTTACCATCACCACATAAAGTTATCATATTATTTTAAGATATCTAGCAAATATTTTGAAAAAAAATAATACATTTATTTATTGCACAACAAATTCAATGTAGTTTTTCCACAAGGAAAAAACATCCCAACGTAGTTTTAGCAAGACAAGCCAAGCTTACCTCTCTTATCTTATCAATGTATCTCTTTCTAAAAACCAAATGTACCTTTTGTGTAAAAGAAAAACTCATCTATTTCTTGCAAGCACTAGTGTAGTTTTTACTAGTATAGGTTGAGTGGGGTAAAACCACTGAAAAATCTACAAAATTGCATTTTTAATTTTTACACTAATCTTGTCTAATAGCAAGTTGCAATGCAAGCTTGCATTTCCAAAAGAAAAATTTTTAAACCAATTAATTTTGAAATTTCTTTTTACTAGTGCAGTGCATAACACTACTATGGTCACTTGTACTATACCTGCAGTTGTAGTTTTTACTAGTTTTATAGCCAAAATCATTTAAATGCTAGGTAATTTCATTAGTTGGAATTTTTAATTAAAACTAAAATTAAATAACTTGACAATGCCTTTCAAAAAATTGATAGTGTTTCCTATCAACCTAACTAACATGGCCTCAAATCAATACGTAATGTGTGTATATGATCCAAAGGATACAACTATGTTTGAGTGTAGGCAATCGATTAAGTAGAGAGGCCAAAGCCTAGATTTTGTAGGTCATAAATGAAAAATATTATAATTTCATATGCACCAAAATACAAGGTATCTTGCTAATCCCATGCACAAAATCTAAATCCAATTATGAATTTGAATTAATTCATAGAACTGGAAAGGAGTGCATTCCCTCCCCTTACGACAAAATAAAACTAAATGACATCCATACTCACATACTTGCCCAATTGATTTATATGGATGAGCTAGGTGAGGAGGCTAACTTAGAGAGCCACCATAAGGAAAATGATGAGTTTGAAGCTAAACCTAAACTTGACAACCTCATAGGAAGTCTTTTCCAACAATTAGCTTCCCAAGCCACTTTGCCTAGTTTAGCCTCTCCTACCTCTTTTGTAGGGTATGTTCCTCAACCCTCCTCATCTCTTGCCTATCCTACTACATTTGGGTGAATTCCCATCATAGCCACTCATCAGGCACAACCCATGCCTCAATCAACCTCTCTTTTATCCTCCATGCATTTTGCTATGTAGCCTTAATGTGCACGACCATCACTTGTGATCTTCTCCACAGCTCATTCTTTCTCTGTACCAGTGGGCCCCTTATTGGAACCCCAGGTTATCCAAGCATTACATACACCATTCCTCTCCCACCCCAAATATTGGCACAAACATCATTTTCATTATTTAATTCCCCTACAATAGTGATTATCCAACCTCTTCCCTCTATGTTACAACCTATTGCAAGATCACCAAGTCTTCCAATTTACACCACAATCATATGTATAAACTCCATGACATGCTGGAGTACCTCAAGGCTTGGATCAAGTCTTCTAAATGATCCAAGATCCTACAAAAAAGTTACATAAGCTTAAAGCTCTGACTACACAAATAGTCAAGATAATGGACTTTTATCAAGATGATCCAATCAGTCCAGCTATCCCACATATAACTCTTCTCCTAGGCATCCCCATATCATAATTCAAAAAGGACAATGGTGAGGGTAACCCTAATGATATATGCTCGACCCCACATAATCATGAGAATATTCCCTATGTCTCTTATAGAGAAAGCCTTGAATTGTTACCTTGCATTGCCTAGAGGATCTATTGTCTTATCGAAAGACTTGATTTCATAATTTGTGAATTGTTTCAAGTATAACTTGAAATTAGATGTCATCCTAGATCAATTGATGAAAACTGAATGGGGGCCTATTAAACCTATCTAGAAGTTCATCCAACAATAAAATGTTCTATTGAATGAAATTATTTAACCCTTAGCTAAAATCTACCTTCTAGCCATTATCAAGGGGGTGGTCAACAACTTCATCAAGTCTAAACTATATTACTTAGACCCATGATCCCATAGTCAAGCTTTCTTAAAGACTAACATAGAGGATGTTGCTGAGGCTAGCCATGATCCCACCTGCATGGCATATAAAAATCAACACACACTAAAAAACAAAAAGAGGAAAAATTAAAACTATGTAGCCATGGCCACTATGGCTAAAGACAATAAAACCACATAGGGATAAAAAAGAAACCAACCCAAGGCCTCTGCTACAACTAACCAACCATCAACATCTGGAGCCTCTACATCAAATAACACAAGGCCTTTGAGAGGAAAGACTAGTCAAAGTATACCAAGTTGCCCCTAAAACCATATGAACTCCTTAATCAATTTCTTAACAGTGGAAAAATATAATATAAGCAAATGACTGAGAATGCTTGTAATAGGCATGATCAATTATGTAAAATTGCAAAGGATCCCACTCTAGTAATCAAGGATGATCCACCTATGCCTGAATATTTCAAACTTGACAATTTCTACCACTATCATTAATTGCTAGGTCATGATACCAACTTCTTTCTAGCCTTGAAGGATGACTTGTAGAAGATGGTGGATAGTGGGGAGCTAGTGCTTGACACCTCTAACCTAGTTAAGCCAAAAAACCAGTCAATGCAAGTTTACAAAGACCCACTAAATGCTAACAATAGCCCATACACAATAGTGGCATTCGATGTTAGTAACAACCCAAGACCTACATGGGAGCCATTTGTGATTCAGGTACCTCCTCACAATGAAAGGAAACCTTCAACTTCATCTAGTTCAAGGACTCTTTTTGTTGTAAGGATACCATCACCAACCCCTCTCAAATAATTCATAAACATTAGAGTTCCCCTTTCCACTGCAACCACAACTACAACTGAACAACATCCCCCCATGGTGGCCAACCCAATGAGTTCTTCACAACCCAATAATAAGGAATCACTGACCAAACAATGTAATAATACTATGTCAAAGCCTATAGCCAAAGAAAACAAGCATATTCAGGCATGGAAGGAAGTGGAGCCACCAAAGCCCACTCTTATTTCATCCATTTTCATGAGCTATAATGTTGAAAATGCTTTAACTAGTAAACCAAGGGAGGATACCAAGCCACAAGGAAAGGGGAAAGATGCCAAAACTCAAACCTTGAAATACAAAGTTTGCATCCTTAGACTAATGGAGGAAGTTAAAGTAAAAAAGAGTGAGAAACCAACAACCTATGACATACACTTCCTTAAGGCCATGGAATAGGTGAAACAACATTGAAATAGAATAATATTTCTCTTAGCCTATACAACTTAGTATTGACTTCTATTGTGCACCATGAAGCCTTAGTGAAGATGTTAACTTCAATTTACATCAATAAGGACATCCTCCCCAATGAAGAGTCCATCCATGTAGTGATGATATCATCCTTACCTTGAGGAGAAATGAAGTCAACCACACTAATATTTCATGACAACAAAGTCAAAACCAATTTCTAGGATGGTGAGATAACAAGGACCCCTCTCTTTATAACTATAATTGTTGGGTAATACAAAATGGATAGTGTGCACATTGATGATAGTGTAGCCACTAACATTATATCTTACATCATAGTTGAGTAGTTAGGCCTAGTGGAACACATGAAAAATACCTCTACCTCCACTCTTAAATCCTTTAATGAATCTCAAGTCATAGTAAGGTTCTATCTCCTTGGACTTCATAGTAGGGAAACAATTCCCCACAACAACCAAATTCTTGGTGATGGAAGAGACATCATGATTTAATCTCATCCTAGGGAGATATTGGATAGCTTAATTATGAGTTGTTTCTTCATCTATCCACTAAGAAATTCACTTGTGTTATGAGGGAGGTGAGATAATTATTCATGGCCATAGTGTGGTTTCCTTGGTAGTCAACAACATCGATGTAGAGTAAGGGTTTGAAGTGGAGTTTTAGGAAGAAACTCTTACTATCAAGAACAAAGTCAAGAAACTCGATAGAGCAGATGAGGCCAAAACCAACAACAACAAGATCATAGGTGCATCATGGAAAGAGCTTCCCTTCAATGTGATTAGCAAGAAAAATAGGAAGTACAAAATTGTACAATAGAGGCAAAGATTAGGAAATAGTTGCATGATTGATCATATGTCCTACTTGCTTCCCCATATATCAATAATCGTGTGACGTCCCTTGTTACTTTTTAGGATTAGTTTGAACCTTTTTTTTACATGAATCATGTATCCTTATGCTTTATCATATTTTAATTTGTTTTAGCTTTACCTCACCCATAGTTTATGTCTTGTGTTTATTAATGATTTACCTTTTTATGCTTTACCTTTTAAAGCATAAAAATACAACAAAAATTTTAAAAATTAAAAATCCAAAAATGAATTCTAAAATATAAAACTTATAAAAATTTTACAATGGCCCACTAAGGCCTAAAACTTGCAATGCATGGCTTTCCAAGGGCTTAAACTAGTAATGCATTTGTAACCTTTCTATTCCTTGTTTTTATTATAGTCTTTATACCTTAGTTTACACTTTTTTACCTAGTTAATTTACATCCTACATGTTGCAAATATTTTTATGTTACAACCTTATATTTTATTAACATATCCTTATTATATAAGTAAAACATATAATAAGGCTAACATACATAAAACTAAAAATTCTGCAACATATAGGTAAAACTTAAATGAATAATTATAACCAAAATGTCCATAACCCCTAGCCATAGTCACATAGTATGACAAACATTTAGTCAACAATGACATAAAATAAATAAATGTCTAATAGCCATGGCTATAGTGTGTATTAATAAAATAAAATAAAAAAGGGTAATAAATAGTCTCATGAAAACCAATAGGTAGGAATATGTAATGAACATGAAATGTAATATCAACAACAAGAATAGCCAAAGACATGATTTAACTAGTAGGACTAGGGTACAACTAGATGGGAAGGAGGAGGAGCATCAACATTATTATCACTAGGGTTGCTACTATCACTTGGTGCCTACACCAACCATGAAAAAAATAAAATGAAACATAAAATAAATTTTTTAATTAGTAAAATATGTAGCCAAAGTATAACAATGAAACAAAAAATGAAAAAAAAGACCAAAAAAAAAAAATACAAATTAAACTAAATTATGTTAAAATAAAACTTAAGAAAACAAACTTTTGTAGAGAATTTCTAAAGGCCAGCCTCTAAACGATGGAGAATTTAATCTTTGGTCATGTTTTCTTAATCTACTTTCCCAAAGTCAACATCTTTTAAGATGTTCCTCTCCTTAATATTGGTCCATAACGATGGCTCTTATGAAAGGGTAGCAATAGTTGCTTTCCCTAAAGTAGTGGTGATCTAAGAGGTAGGGGAATAAAAAACCACTAGAGAGCCTTGAAACAACTTGAAGGCATACTCTGCATTGATTCCTTTCACAAACATCGCCAACTTGCACCTTTCTATGGACTCCTCTTGGAGCCACTTCAAGTAACTTTCTCATCTAGCCTTGTATTTCTTCTTGTGGTCCTTTTGTACTTGGCCCCACTCAAGGACCAAGCACAATAGTCTTGCTACTCTCTAACATTTCATGCTAGCAGGTCCATTTGTAGCTTTTACTTAGATTTACTCCTAGCTAGACCAACCTTACTATGGATGGCATTCGAATAAAATGATCATTCAATTTCCTTAGTTCACAAGGAGTCTGTATAAGTCACTTGGGCTTCTACAAACTCCTTGTGATTCCTAAGGTCTCTGATCTCATTTTCTTACTACTTGGTTTCCTTTTCCAATACTAAAAATTTTCCCATAGGAATTTGTTGGTGTGCCAACATTCCCATGAAGTCCTAGCACATGAGAGTGCACATTCAGTGGCACTCTCATATCACCTTTTTGGAACATTCTCCACTTCAGGTGGTAGTGAGGACAACTTGTCAAGCTTAATAGTATGCTTGGGATCCCATCTAACCTTGAACACTATAAATAATATAACAAAAATATATACATAAAAATAGTAAACAATAAAAAATGACCTAAAAATACTTCAAACCACTAAAACCATAAAATCATAATACTTCAAAGACCATGAAACCAAAAATGACAAAGATGCATAAGCAATAAAATAAATTAGACAAAGCATGCTAGAGTTCTTATCAACATTGAGAGCAATTTGTTGTAATTGATCAATCATGTCTTTGGCCATGTCATGCATTAACTCAATTTTGTTAGGAACATCCAATCATGATTTCATTCAAAACATATAGGGAGATGCTTCTTGATGAGGTTCAAGCACTACAGCAAGTATAACCATCAACTAAGGATTAAGACCAAAATTCCAACATGAAACTGCAAGATACAACATGTAAGAAAAAATCCATAAATATCTAGAGGATCATCCAAGACGATAACAGGAGGTTCACCAAGATGTGAATCTTTAAATATGGCATTAAATGCATCCAATGTGGCATTGGATAGATCTTCATCCTCATGCTTTTGTAGAGCCTCCTCCTCTAGATGTCTTTGTTCTGTCTCTACTGCTATTACCTGGGCTATTCATTCTTGTTATTTACCTACTATAACAATAAAGATAAAACATAGAATGAACTAGAATAAAATGATAGCATAACTAGGTAACATAGTAATTATATACAAAAGAGCTTAAACAAAACAATGCAAATAGAACATACTTTTAACCACATTATATTCCTAGTCAAGTCTAATGAGGAGCCTCTTTTGTGTTGGCTGCTCAACAACTGGTGTTATCTCCTCCATCATAGGCCTCTTGAACTTTTCTTTGGCTGCACCATCTATCTCTGAATGTAATGCCTTGGCCTTCTTTGTAGTTCCATGGATAACTTGGTGTTCAATCCCCATGATGTCAGGGGAAGGAAAATGCACACCATTGAACCTCTAAGTAGTAACACATAGTAACTCATCCATATCCTCAACTAATGGATTCTAAACTGTGGCTAGAACAATATGTTTCACCCAAGGTTTTGAGAATTGGGATGGATTATGACTTGTCCACTTTCCATCCTTCTTTAACACTAGGAATTCCATGAGCTTTCTCATGCATGCATCGAAAAATGTACAATGCATGTAAAATCTCATCTCAAGGTTGTTGCGGAATTTTTGGATTTCCTCTCATAGCCTAGAGACCAAGTGATTAGTCTAGTTGAACTTAGTACTATTTGTGAGGACCTTTTTCATGGTCCAAGCCTATTGAATGCCAATAATATTTTTCTACAATAGCAATGTGGGAAACGCCTTGGAGCAGAACAATGAATATAACTCATTAACCTCTATGAACTAGCATTGGTCTAGAAGCAACCCACGATGACCATGATAAGTGTTAAGCCATTATTCCACCTCCTCTTTGTGGTCCACCTCTTTGCCTACTTTGGTGGCAACCTTTATGCTATCACAAGGGATGTTAAAGAGGTTGGTAAACATAGAATCATTAATGACCAAGATGATAGGCACACCTTGAACATTGATGATGAATTTCTTCACTCCTTTATCAAAGGAGTCAATGACATTCACCATCTTAAGGATAGGCATGATTGGGCTAGGACACATAAATAAATCAAGCAAACCTACATTGGAAATCCTCTTCTAGATGTCTCTAGGTGATTGGCTAGCCAATGAGTGCTATGTTGAATCTACCTTATCCCACATGCGGATAAGTGTCTCCTCTACATGTCTTGTAGTGATTATGGTAATAGTGGATTTTGGCATAGCATCTACAGCACAAGAAAAATAGCCCGTTAGCTTTGGCATAGGCACATTGTACAAAACCAAGAAATAGAAAACATAACAAATTAAAACTAAACTTGTAGCCACACCACTAAAACTAGTCAAATAATTAAAAGCCTAAGCACCCAAACAACCATACAACTAGAAAATATTTACATTATATAACTAAAATAAATAAAAATAATAATAAGAAAACTTTTAATTTTACTTACTTGATGAAGGAAATGTGGGGACCTTAAGGAGTATACGTTCATGTGTGCATAAACTTGGGAGACCCCACCAACTATGAGCTATCCTAATAGCCAAGCACTTGTAGTAGGTTTGAGAGTAGCACAAAGTATACATGCTAAAGTCATCCTTTAGCTATTCTAATACTGTGAGCCTTAGTACTGGGCTTCTTGCAAAAACCTCTAGTGCTGTGTGGGCCATGGGTAAGATTTGGTTACTCTTGATCACTCCTTGGTCATCTACCCTATACCTGTAGCATGTAAACTAAACAAAAATTGCTAAATCTAAGTTTCCTAGTGAAAATAACAAATAAAACTAGAAACTTAGGATTACACTTACCCCCTAAAAATGGTAGAAAGTGCCAAAAATATTTTGGAACAAAATATGAACATGATGATCTATCATCTATGTGTTTTTGTCATTGTACTGAATAAATTTAGGCATATCCCAAATTTGGAATAACTTATGTGTGCCTGAACTATGCATACCATCATGACTATTACCTTCCACATGCGTATCAAGGTCATTGACCATGAAATTGATAATGAGGTTGGAAAAATGGGGTAGCAAGGTCTCTGTAGTAATAGCTATGGTGTCTGATGCCATGTGTGACCATAAAATCACATTGAAGTTCTGAAATAAGAGGTTGAGAACTCTTTGGTGCCTAGCCTAAACTAGAAAGAACCATGATCCAAGACCATATTAGGAGATAGATTGTTAGGTCTTGGTGCATTTATGCATCATAATAGACCAACCAGCTCAACCACCACTAGGATGGACTTCAAGAAGGCCCTACACAACCAATATATATCCATTAAAACACTACATGTAAGTAAACAAAATCTAAAAACCTTTAAGAAAAAAATAACAAGTACACTTTTAAAGTCACCATAAAAAACCAAAGTAATTAAATTTAAGGTTGAAGTAACAAGAATCCAAAGTTTAAATAATTGACACTTTTCATATAAAAATTAAGCAAAAAACCAGGCAACCTATTAACAAGGATGACAATCACAAGGTTGAGACATGTAATAGAATTACAAAATTTAATGAAAAGAATTAAAATTATGTGAAATATCTAGTAACCAATTAAAAGCCATAACTAATGGCACACAAAAAAATGTAAAAATTTCAATCTAAAATTAACAAAAATTTGACTAGAAAACCTAGTTTATGGTGAAACAACTACCGTAAAAACTCTAGGAAGGCTAGGAAAAAACTTCTAACAATTGAAGGTCAACATAGAACATGTAAACAACCATTAGAATCCTTAAGAATGACCATTAAAATTTAAATAGTATACCAACATTGCCTATATAGTTTGGAAGGCTTGTAGTTTCAACAGCTGAAGTTGCAACTGTATAGGAAAGTTAACATAAATAAGACATGATAAAATTTTATCAAATTTTTTTTCAAGTTTAAGCAGTGGAAATACAAAAAATAAATAAATAAATAGCTCAAATTAGTAATAATAAACTTGAAAAAAATTAAAAAAGTAGCCCAAAAACATTTCATATTTCTTCTACAGAAACCCAAATTGTAATGAAACAACTGCAGTAAAACCCTTGAGAAAATTATGAAAAAATTTGAAAAATTTCATAACTAGTGTAAGACCACTCTACATAGACTTAACAATCCCTAGAGAGCTAGGAAATTGACAGAAAAAATTCTTATAGGTGTCAACGCTACCAATCCCAAAGGGGTAAAAACTGTAAAAATAAAAAAAACCACTATGCACGAGTCTACAGAAAAATTCATACCTAATTAATCATAGATTAGAAATAAATGATTCAAAAATAATTTTATCATTAAAAAATGTATAATAAACCTATGGCCATAGAAATTAAAAATTCCATACTAGTTTCTTATAAAAAATTGAAAAGTGGTGTTGCTTTTTTAGCAAAAAACAATGAAAACACATAGATTAGCTTGAATAAGAAATTCAAAACTTGGCATGGGCAAGCCTGAGGCCAAAGTAACAACATCAACACATGGGCACAACCTAGATGCATCACTCAAGACATTCAAGACTAAGATCTGCTTAACCTACAAGCCTGACTAATACAAAACACCTACACATTTTGGCTCAAAACTGGTAAAGAACAGTGAAACCAAGGTACCTAGTAGTGATGCTAGTGGAACCTTCTCCAATGATGGGCCATGAAAAGTTAGAAATATCTTTGGAAAAAAAATTTTCCTTCTCTAGGACCAAGTTCCTACTTGAACTTTTCTCTTTAACCTCTTAGGTAGGTAAACTTCAAAACCTTCAAATCTTCCTTACCTCCTAATAGCTACACTACTTTTGTGGAAGAAAATGACAAAGATACACTGGGAGTTGATGGAATTAGAGTCAAGGATGGGTGGGAAGCCTTGATTCTAAGCCTTACCTATAACAACTGGGTATGAAAAAATAGTTTGGATAAAATTTCAATTTGGGAAGCCTTCCCATACTTATGCATTGATGCCCTAACTCTTACATCCAAAAATCCCACATAACATCTAGTGAAATCCATGTTCACATATGGAAGGTAGAATTATGATAGGTTTTTGAAAATTTTTATTTTTAATAACAATTTAAACTTAGGTGGATCCCATTATACACCTCCCAAACAAGTTAGTAAAATCCCCAATATAATTGTATTTACAAGTTCCATCAAAAACTATGCTGGGGTTAATTCCCAAATAAGCCTTAGAATGGTTTAGAAGAATCAACCATGTTCAAGACACATCTCCTAGCTACCCATCCTTAATACATTAAAGCCAATGAAGGCATATACAAAAACTGGAAACTAGGCATGGACACTAGAGAATTCTCAATGCTTTAAATGATCAAAAACACCTAGAAAAGATCATTCTAAGAAAAACTATGCTGCACAACATATATTTATAGGAAATGGTGAGAAAATAGATTACCCAAACCTTCAATCGACATCAAAACTACCAGATCAAGCCTAGAACCCTAGTCGAAGCCTCTAGAAGCTTTGGAACATTCTAAAACTTGGTAAAAGGTCTCAAAATCCATAGTTTTTCAAAACGTACACTAGTAGGGGTCAAAGATATGTTGGCCAACATATCTTTAAAATGATTAAGTAATAGAGGAATCAATGAATACTTCAATAGCCTCTAGAATTGCAAACCCTTGTCTTGGAGACTTCTTGGAGCTCTCGGTGACCTTGGAATCTTAACTGACAACCCTAAAAAAAATAAAAGTCCATCCAAACCTTAAACATATGCTAGGATAGGCCAAAGATACACTGGCTAACATATCATTTAGGGGAAACCCTCATAACAAGCAATCCACTAGCCAAATCACCCTTAAAACAACTAAATCAAGCCTCAAACAGCTCTAGAACCTCCTAGAATTGGTCAATAACAAGTCAAAAACCATGATTCTTAGGAAATTATGTTGGAAGAATACAAATATATGCTGGCTAGAATGTAGTTTTAAGGATTAACCATTAAATGAATTTATAAAGCATCAAACAACCTTCAAAATTGCAAACTATGGCTTCCATGCCTCCTGGGAGCCCCCAGAGAATTTGGAAAGTTGAAAATCAACCAAAAAACTAGTCAAAACTCATGAAACCCAAATATATGCTAAAAGAGGCCAAAAATACACCATCCAATGGATATTTTCCATGAAAACCTAATAACAAGCCATCCACTAGCCAAATTGACTTCCAAATACCACCATCCAACCCCAAAACCCTACTAGAGCATCTGATAGCCATCAAAACCTAAAAGATTGAGTCAAAAATAGTTAAAATCAATAATTTCCTCTAAAACTACATTGTAAACACATAAAGATATGTTTTCCAGTGTAGTTTTGAAAAAAAATTAACAAGATCAATGCTCTTATAACCTCCAAGATCAACAATTTTAAACCTAAACCCTGGCCATAAATCCTAGTGATTCTAGAAGCCAAATAGCCTAGTTGATTGACCACCAAAACTCCATAGAAATCAAAATTCCTTAGGAAATACACTAGGGCCTACCAAAACTACATTGGTAAGCATATCTTAACTTTTTACGGTAGTTTTCATAGCCTTAACACAATTTGAATGGCTTGAAATTTGACTAGGAAAGCCTAGAGAAGCCTAAAACTTTGAATCTTGGAATCAGCTACTATTTGACCTTGGCTTAAGCATGAAAATTCCAATTTTCATTAAAGATACATTGGAGTCATGCAACGATACATTGACCAATGTATCTTTTAGGTCTTGGGCTTCAAACTAACCTTAAATCAACTCATTTTGATCTCCAAATGATCATCCCACAAACCTAACATCCTTGCACTGCCTTGTGTTGGTGTTGGAAATTTTAGTTATTGGAACGAATACCAAGAGATCTAAGCATCAAAATAGTTTTAACATTGAATCCCAAGGGCCTCTAAAAAATGGAATTCATGGTAACCTGG
This sequence comes from Gnetum montanum, assembly GCA_015680685.1. NCBI lineage: Eukaryota > Viridiplantae > Streptophyta > Gnetopsida > Gnetales > Gnetaceae > Gnetum > Gnetum montanum. The sequence continues at coordinate 374,476 of MNCI01024877.1, forward strand.
GTGGTCTTGACAATCACCCAAGAACTTAAAAAATGTAAACAGAAGTAAAATTGAAAACATAAATGTAGACATAGATGAAATCAGAAATGAAGACAAAAATGTAAACATAAATGGAAATGAAGTTACAGTTATAGATCCAAAAATGAAAACAAGTGCAAAAATGGAAACGTGAAATAAAACTTAAACAACATGAATAATAACTTTATAAAAAATAAAGAATAAGTTTGATGAAGTATAGATTTTGTGCAAAATGTACTAGAAGTTGCTAGTAGGAGGTTGAAGTCTATTGGAGAAGTTAAGATGTATTCTATTGCAACCCCATGATCTAGTTTCTTCCTAGCTCTAGTTTCCAAAAACTTTCCATCAGTTTTCACCAAGATTTGCAACATGGTTATGGAAATGATTTTTCACTTTTTGAAGCAATGGTAGGCATGTCAGAGTCTCTATGTCTAGTGTAGTACTAGTTTTTACTACCAAAAAGTGGAATTAGGGTTGTAAATGGGCTTTGATGATTGGAAAAATGTTGTTTTGGATGTGAAACTTGGAATTTCTCTAAAAATGCAAAAAATGCTCAAAATGTAAAAGTGTTGGAACTATCCAAAATTTGGAACCTTAAAATGGTATTGATGTTGGGTATTTATAGGGTGAAATTGCTAATTGTTGGGTTTGTGCACCACTGCTATGATTGCTAGCAAATTGGTGTCAATGTGCAGGTTGCAATAGTCATCTACTTTCATTATAGTTACCATTTATAGTAAGTATGGTATAGACTATAGCTAAAAAACCCATACATTTACTATAAATAGTAAACATACTTTTGTAACTACACAACAACATTCTTACTATGATGGCATTGGTTAACAATCATCTACTTCCAATGTAGTTACCATTTGTAATAAGTTTGGTATGGACTACAATAAAAAGGTCCATCCACCTACTATAAATAGTAAATAGACTTTTGTGACTACTCTAGAATCATCCTTACTACACTAGCATTGGTGGACTATGTTGAGGTTGTTGAAAAATCTCAAAAGTTGTCGAAATGTGCAAAAAGTTAGAAACTATGAAAATGGAAAAATCCCTTAGAAAATGTCATGCCTAGTAAAGAATGTTATCTACGCTAGCCATTGTTAACTTGCGATGACTACACTAGTTGTTTTTTGAAAATAGAAATTCCAACAATTCCTATGTTGCACTTCTGCCTAGGTCTTGGTGGTCACTATGCTGGCTACTTTGGCACCATTGTGTACTCTAAGAGGACAAGAAAACCATATAGAAAAATCATGTTATCATAATGAAATACATAAGGTCATGTATAATAGTTTAGCAAATCTAGCTACCAAAGGTTACATGTGTTGCTAGTTTAAGGCCCTAGCAAGTTGTAGTGCTAGTTTAACATCTTAGTGGACCGTAGTATCAGTTTAAAGCCTTGACAGGATATGGAAAGTAGGCTCACTTATTGATTATTGTTAGCTACATGTAGTATGGTTTTAGATAGGAATGATTAACTAGATTGGCTAGCTCATTCCCATTTATATTTGCTATCTGGTAGTTCCTATTGCCATAGGCCTTGGTGATCAAGAAAGGCCCTTCCTATTTGGCTGAGAATTTGTCTACATGCTCATAGATGGCCTTAAGGATCCAGTCCCCTTCCTTAATCTTGTGCTTACCTAGGTTATGATGGTGTTAGCATTTCTGCCTCATCTAGTAACACTCAATGTGAGCAAGTGTTCACACACATTACTCCTCCATCGAGTCTAAGTCCATAGTACACAGCTCCTTATTCTCTTTGTCATTGATGAAGTTAGATAGGGCCACTCTAAGTGATGGTGTAGAGACTAAAAAATTTGGTTTCTGAAAGACTAAAAATTCTAGCACAAGAGCTTTAATCCCTAAATCCCTAGGAACTCTAAAAATGAGATCCAAGGTTCCTTGGATGGTCTAGCAGATCTCCTAGGAACTTGAAAAATGTTAACAAGGGTAGAAAAATTAAACTACAATGTAGATTTAAGAAAATAAATGTAAAGAATGAAAAAATAAATTAAACTTGCACACAAAATAGAACTTTAAAATTTATTGTAGAATAAATGGGGTTCATAAATGTGTACAAGAATGCTTGAGGAGGTAAGGAGGTTCACTTCAATGGGGGCTTGGAATCCTTTGCTCCACAATTTGGATGCTACAAAACTCTTGAAAATGTGAAACCTTGTTACATACTTCACTAGATCTACAAAACTTGTTTGACAAGGGATGTAAAAATGGCTATGGGAATTCCATGTTGAGAGGATTTGAAAGGCTACATTTTTGTAGGGTTACAAGAGCTCTCAAAATGCAAAAAATGCAAAAGGGGGAAACTACCAAAAGTGTGAACCTAAAAATGATGTTTAGGATAGGTTCTTATAGGTTATGGGCCATGAATGTGGCTACAAATTGGCTATCATTTGGCTATAAATTGGTTGCAAATTGATGCAAATTGCTACCACATACAGGTAAGATGGATGTCCAAAATGGACCCAAGAGGGGCGCGGGGGGGTTGTTGTGGGAGGGGTGGGGGGAGAGGTTACTATGTATGGAAACTTCCATATCCCCATGGATATTCCATTTACTATAAATAGTAATGGGGCCATACCATCCATGTTGGCTTTGTTCTTCCATGCTGGGCCTTCTACCATTCCTACTAGAGTACATGATCAACATTGAAGTTAATGAAGTATTAAAATCTAGTCCATGTGGCATCTATGCTAGGGGGGGGGGGGGGGGGGGGNTCATAACCCCCTCCTTCACACCATGCATGAATACCACACCTTCCATGCTGGGAGTAGGTGGGCTATACCTCTTCACACTAGGTGTAGGTGAAATCTACCTCTCTATGTTAGGGGTAGGTGAACTACACCCTCCCATGCAAGCATTTTGCAGTGTAGAAAGTGCTATAGCCCCCATAAAACCCATAAAATTTCCATTTTTGGCATCCCAAAACATATTTTTAATCCCACAAGCCTAAATATAGATAGTACCTAACTTTCTCCACTTGGGGGATTAGGCTATGATCACTTATGAGGCATTTGTTAGCCTCAAAAGTATGAGATACATGAGATTACCCATCATGGGTTACAAGCTTCATATTTACAATGAAGGTTTGCCTTAGGTTTCATGGGGTGAAGGATACATGATGAAAAATGGTTAGAACATGAAAATTTTGGTGGTGTTTCAATGGTCTCTCTTTGTTGGTGTCTAGAGGATTGACTTGAGAGGCACCAACAAAGAATAAAAAAATCCACTGTAGGTCCGCAACTAATGCTCCCATTCCATGGTTGATCTAGTTGTGTTGAACCATGCTAAAGAGTACTCATGATGATGGAGTAAGGCTACAATGAGGATATGGCAATGATGTCATATGAAAATGGTCATTGAGGCTAACAATGCATTCTAAGTATTAACACCATGGCTATAGCCTAGCAGCGATATGAAGATTAGGTAAATAATGTTATGCACTTTGTGTTTAGAAAAATGGTCCACTTGGAAAATGCATTTCAGGAACCAACACTTCACTCCAAGGTTTCTTTGGCCATTGGGCTCCTTCCTTATGTTTGAAGCCATTAGTCTTTATTGTCCATTCGGCTTGTTAATTTGTGTCCCCATTTTCTTTTTTT
>MNCI01024877.1:378256-472090 GCA_015680685.1 Gnetum montanum
TTTTCACTAAATGAGATGTGTTAAATTCAAGTGGACTTGGAGTTGGGACATGATAAAAGGATGTTGTATGGTCATAAATGCATGAGACATTGGTCAACATTATTGCTTAAGGTATGGAAGGTCATAATCAAGCTACAAAGCTAGGGTCAAGGAGTGGTGCTAGATGAAGGTAAATTGTACAAGCACTCTTGACATAGAAAGACAAACTCACCAAATTGTGTACATCAAGGTCATGTGATGACTTGCTATCATTATGAATTACATCCTTGTGATGGCTCCAATCTTCATCCTATAAATACAACTATTAGAGGATAAGAAAATCAAGCAAACAAAGCATGTTATAATGTTATAATGCATACAAGTCACATAGCATGGTGAGATGACAAACAAAGTTAGAGCTACCTAGGATACCACAGTTGCCAGTTTAAGGCCATGGTGGGGTATGGGACTAGTTTAAGGCCCTAGCAAGTTGTGTTGCTAGTTAAAGATTGTAGTAGACTATGATGATGATTTAAGGCCTTGGTAGGTTGTATTATGCCAATTTAAGGCCTTTTCAGGCCATAAAAATATTTCCCTCTATTATGAAAATATGTTATGTAGACTCATTTATTATAGGTCATCAAAGTTGTCAACATTATTCATTCATTATAACCTATCAACAATGGTAAACAACACTACAAAAAAACATGTGAGTATTAGGCATAATCAGGGCTATATGATGGATTTAATGTTGCATAATAAGGGCTTGATGTGGTCTTGAGTAGGTTTAAGTTCTATTGAGGAACTTGGTATCATGTGTTTTCTCATTAGCATTATGATATTAGATGGGAATTTTGACTAAAGAACCCATCATGATGTTTCTAGTTTCAAGTTCAATGGACATTGGGCTACTGTAAGGTGTTATGACTATATAGTATAATGGTTTTAAGGCTCAATGTTTGGGTACATAAGGTCAACTTGGTGAGCATCATGAGAGTGGTTTATTAAGGATTTAAGGCTAGTAGAGTTTGCTTCCTCATCCTCCTAGCTTAATCTACATGATAACATAAGCACATCAAGTGGCACCTATGTAACAAAATGATAAAAATTAATAAAACCTATAAAATAATGCTAATAATAATGCAAAATACTATGGTGATAATGAATAAATAAGACCAGATGTTGCAACAAAGATCATACAAGTATCCAAGCAATGTCAACAAAGGCTATAAGACAATACAAGTTAATGCAAGGTCAAACATGGTTACACTTTTGCCAGTTTAAGGCCTTAGCAAGCCATGGTATCATGGTGTCAAATGATGGTTAGGGAGGGTCAAACCCCATTATTCAACATTGATAAAAGGCTAAAAAAGGATCAATAAGGCTATAATATAAAGAATAAAGACAAACACATTGAGATTGAAGTAGTATTACGGCTAAACGAGGTCAACAATGCAACAATGGTCAAAATAGGTCGTAACATGATGGAACAAGGCAAAATGAGGCAAAGTGGAATACATATGGTAAAACTTGATCAAAAAATGATAAAAAAAGGTTTAGATTTTGCCACTGTTAGACCTTAGCAAGTCACGGTTTCAAGCTATAAGGGTCATGGATGAATTTGGACATCTACTGGAGCTATTTTGATGTTGTTTGAGGTAAAAAACCAAGGTGTTTAGGCTATCCACGTTGGACCCATGTTAGATCTACACTAGCTAGCATGGATGGGGTGATTTCCCAACATTGATAAATCATCCAGGTGGTTTCCAAGGCATGTTTTGAGCAATTTTCAACTCTTGATGACTTGCATGTTAGTGCAATGGGCTGGGGAAGGAAATAGGCTTGTCATGGCATCAATTTCAACCCTTGGAAGCTTCCATTTAAGCCTAAAAATATCTTTCATTCTAGATCCATGCTAGCTAGCATGGAGCCAACATGAAGACTAATGGAAGTATATTATATGGCATCTAGAGAATCATAATAAGGGTTTTGAGGCCTTCCCAAGGTACTGCAGCGCTAGATCTTCCAAAATTGATCACTTTGAAGGTTGAAAATGGTAAAAAAGTAGGTCTTAAAGTCACACCCCTTGGATTCACACTAGTCAACATGGATGGGAGGGGTCTTCACATAGAGAATTCAAATTTGGACCAAAACAGGGTTGTATGGACAACCATAACTAAGATCTAGTAGTTCTGCATTCCCTAGCTACATTTTGAGGCTATTTGGATGGGGTTTTGAGCATTAAAATAAGTTTGGAGTAGTCTTCACATTGGATCCATGTTGGCTAGTGTGGAAAGAGCATGAAGCAGAGGGGCTGCCCTTGCCTTTCAATCTTAGGATGGTGTAGGGAGCAAATCGACTAGGTTTCTAGGCTACTAGGGCTACAAACTATGATTTCCCAACTTTTTTTCTTAGTTTTGATCATGTTTGAAGGTTGTTTAGGGCCATGCAAGGTTATAACTCCATTTCTCCATGCTAGGGGGTTTCTCCAATGTGGAGGAGGGGAGTTGATGAATTTTAGGATCTAAAATGAGGTCAAATAAGTGCAATCTGAAGGCTGTGAAGTTCTAGGCATTATCGGTGTAGGTTTTTAGTCTCCTAGGATGTTAATTTGATATCAGATGAGGAAAGGTAACTCATCAATGTTGGATCCACATTGTCAAGCATGGATGAAGGGGTTACTAGCATGGATGGAACAAAAATACTATATCTAGGCTAATTTTAACTGCAATTAACCATGCATGTCAGCTCCTAGGGTTGTCAATGTTAAGGTTCAAGGCTTATGGTCAAAATTAGGTAATTTAGAGGGTATCTAAGTGGTTCTAGAAGTTACCCCTCTAGTTCCATGCTAGCTCCATGCTAGCCAACATGGAGGATTAAAGGGAATCAATTATTGACTATTTTTGATCAATTTTAGTTGTGCATGCACATTTCTAGGGTTACTGATGTTGATGGTTGAAGCTTAGGATCAAATTTTGGTAATATTGAGGGATTTTAGATGGTTTTTGGGCTTACCCCTCTTGTTCCATGATGGATCTATGCTAGCTAACATGGAACCAATGTGGATGACCTTAGGAGATTAGATGTCTGTATTTTTTTTGATCAGTTTTAGGTAGTCTAGTATCTTTTGGAAACATTGATAGGGTCATAGGGTAGGTATAATGTAATTTGGCATTGTTTTGATGTGTTTGTTATTCCCCATACACCTTCCTAGCTACATCCTTGATGGCCAACATCAAAGAAGGGGATGCTCAGCATGAAAGCTAGAAAAATCCTAAAATGGGGTGATTTTTGACAAATTCTAGCTATTGAAGCTTCCTAGAAGGTTGGATTATCAATAGAAACCACTTTTCGGTCTAATATTGAAAGTTTTGGCTATCCCCCCTCCATACATGCTAGATCCACATTGGCCAGTGTGGAAGAGGATCCCCCTCAGCATGGATGAACTTGAGTTCAAGTTTTAGGCCACTTTCAACAAGATTTGACAGGGTTTTGAAGTTGCTAGGGCTACAAGGGATTGAGAGTCAAGGTTCAACATTGAAATACACTAGTTTGAAGGCTTCTAGGTATTTATGTAATCATCTCCCTTTCCATCCATTCTGGGCAGGGTGGTCCCAGCATGGATGAAAGGGGGATGATGGCTTTTGCCATTTTTGATTAGTTTTCAAGGTATCTAAAGGCTTTGGCATGCTTTAGCAAAGTCTAGAAGTCACTAGGGAAGGTTATTAGGCTCTTTTTAATTATAAAATAGGTTTTATTTTATACCCTTAGGTCATTCATGCTAGCTCCACTCTAGGTAGCATGGAGGAGGCATTCACTAGCATGTAGAAGGCTTCAAGAGTGAAATTTGACATAAGTTCTTGTAACTATCAATTATTAGGAGTAATGGAGTAGCATATAGGCTATTGGAGTGCATTTTATCATTGTTTAAGGCTATGTAAAGTTATTTATGGCATACCCCTAGGGCATGCATGCTAGATCCATGCTAGGTAGCATGGATGGGGGGTTCACTAGAATGGGAAAGATGTTTGGATAGTTTCATTTCCTATACATTAGGAGATTCACTCACCATACCAATGTGGGAAAATTGATCCATAAAAAGGTGAATATCTAGGCTTTGTGTTTTGGAATTATGATGGTACTCTAATGACAAATGGTTCCCTAGGAGGATTTGACCATTTTATTTCTATGAATGAGACCACTGTATAAGAGTTGTTGTTTTTTCTTGGAGAGCTGGGCTCATTCACTACCAACTCTTCATGGTTTATCATCTTCTAGAGGTCATCCTTTAATGCTAGGAAAAAATTAGTGTCATCACTAGCCATTTGATGATAATGGCAATACCTATCTAGTCTAAAGTACTTTGATAACTTGGGATCATCTTTGGTAGCTATCGTTGGATCTAGCTATGTTACAAAGATGATTGTGGCTCTTATGAGTGTCTTTAGATAGTTGCTTATGTTGTATAGGGTCATCTTTAAGCAACTATTCTATAATCTCAGAGTGCTTCATAGGTAACCTAGTGTATTGAGACCTATCCTTCTGCCCAAAGTTTGGTCTTGGTTGATTTGGGATATAAGAAGTGGATGGTTATGATGAGTCAAGGGAGATGTTGCATGATGGTGATCCTTATCTTTCTTCTTGTTTTGTCTCTTTTTCTATTGCATCCATAGTTGTATATTCATGCTTGGTTTTATTCCTATATATTATTTTATGTTGGTTTTTATAGGCCACATAGGCTAGATTGTTGCTTGCTTCAACTACTTGTTCAAAGTTTTTAGTTTACAAGAAGGATTGGTTTAGCCATTGGGGCTTTAGATAGTAAAGATTTAACTTGATAAAGTCATTTAATACTTCCTTGTAGATGACCAAGAGGTGAGTTTCAGCAATAGTCTCTAGAATCTTGTTAAGTTTTGAGTTTCACCTTTGGATGAATCTTTTGACCAATTCAAGTGGCCCCTACTTCACCTTCATCAATTGGTCCAATGTGGCATTTGGATTTACGTTGTATTTGAAGTGGTTGTAAAATTAGCTAATTAGGTCCTCAAGAAAAGAGATGGAACCTCTATGCAAGGTTTGGTACCAATCTAGGGCTTTACCCTTAAGGGATAGGAGGAAAATTATTAATACCATATGAGGCCAAGCTCGCAAAACAAGGCACTCATACTGGAAGGTTACTAGATGTGTGTTGGAATATCCTTCACCATTGTATTTGGTGGAGTTTTAAATAGGAAATCCTATGGGAAATGTTATTTGAGGTATCACAGTGGTTATAGTATCATCTTAGTGGAAATCTAGAACCTTGACCATCTAAGTTATGTTAGTCTTAAGTTTTTGTAGCTCTTCGATAAGGTCTTGGATCATTTGAAAGGCTTAATCCAAGCCTTGGGGAATCCATGCAAGTTGTAGTTTTTGTGTTATTAGTTGAGGAAGAATTTTGAAACTTGTGACCTTGTGATAGGCTGCAGTATCAAAGGAAGAGTCTAACTTATGATCATCATATGTGGGCTAAACAAGGAGAAAGATGTTTGTGTTAGAACTTAAGACACAAAGGGGACAAATGGAGTATGAGAGGCTTGCATTGCTTAGGGTCCTAATGAGGGTTCTATTGGTATGACAAAGGGAGATGGTGGGGTGGACATCACCATGACTAGGTGAACAAAGTTAGGTTGTGTGATAAAGGACATCGATGAGAATAAAGAGATGGGTTGGGATACCAGTTGTATCTAGTGTGTGGTGATGATGGATGTGGATGGACCCAAACATGGTAGAATGGATAGGAGTAGAGTTGGGCTAAGGGACTTGTCCCATTAATGAGGTAAGAAATATGGAGTTGGGTGTGGTTGTTTGGGGAGTTGGTGATTTGAAAAGACTTCCAATAAACTCATCTTCCTCTTCTTGTTGATCCTTTGAACTAATCCCCTTACTAAACTCATCAACTTCTATGAGTTATATGAGCATTTGTGCATAAAGGTCTATGAGAAGGATTTGGCCATAGAGGGATGGGATGTATTCTTTCCCATCTTGGTGTATGATTTTGAATTAATTCTTAGTGTCAAATTTGGAGCATGGTATCAATAGACTGACTTGCATCTTAGCATAGAGAAAGTTGTAGAACTCCTTGTTGATAACTATGAAATCTAGGTTCTTGCTCCTTTGCCTAAGTGATTGCCTTCATTCTATGACTATGGGGTCTTTTGAGTCATAGAAAAAAACTGTATCTTAGCTAGATACCATGTTTGTGAGGTTAATAGGTAGTACAGTTGATTGGTTAAAAGACATTGTGAAAATGTTGAAGCTTTCTTGACGAAATGTTAAATTTATGGCTAAAATGGAAATTCTAGAAAGTGGAATTTAGAAAAGGCTAAAAAAAATAAGAAATGATTGAAAATAGGTATTACCATAAATAGTAAGGTGGTTTTCAAAGTGGAATACTCCTTTACTAAATATGGTAAGTGATGATATCAACCCCATCCACACTAGGCTCCCTAGCTACACCTATGTTGGATTTAGTAGGGGAAAGAGAGGGGAGGGGGGTAAGATGGGAGGTCTTACACATTTCTTTCCAATGTTGATGGAGAGGGGGTTTACTTTTTAGAAAGTGTGATTTTTCTTGTGCAAGAATAAAGTGAAAACTTTAATATTTCCAAAAGCATATTTTTAGTAGGTTGTCAACGTTAAACTTGCTACAAATCTTTGCAACAAAAAAAGGGGGCAAAGGTTTTTTTTTTATATAAAAATACCAATGCTAACTTTAAAATTTTCCAATAACTATTTTGAGATTTTCAAAACCCAAACAACCACACTGGGTTTTGGTGGTAGGGGGATGGGTGGTAACATTGGGGTTTGGTGTAGATTCAAAGGTTTTGGCTGAAAATTGAAGATCTAAAACTTGCAAGTCCATGTAGTGGACATGCATACAGTATTGAACATATAAATTAGGTGGAGGCCCTCCTTTTAGTGATTTAAAATTGTGGAAACTAAAAAATTCAGTTACTACAAGATTGAATATTCTAGTGCAATAACTTTAACCCTAAATCCAAAGGAACTTCAAAAAATGGGATCCAAGATACCCTAGATAGTCCAACAGATCATCCATGGACTTGGAAAATGTTAATGGGGATAGAAAAAATTAAAATACAATGTAGATATAAGAAAATAAATGCATAGAATGAAAAAATAAATTAAACTTATGCACAAAATAGAACTTTAAACTTCATTATAGAATAAAGGAGGTTTAGAAATGTATACAAGAATGCCTAAGGAGGTAAGGGGGTTCACTTCAATGGGGGCTTCAAATCCATTGCTTCATGATCTGGATGCTCCACAACTCCCAAAAATGTGAAACCTTACTGTAAACTTCACCAGATCTACAATGTTAGTGTTACAAGGGGTGTAACAATGGCTATGAGAACTCCACACTAAGAGGATTTGAGAGGCTATGTTTTTGCAAGATTACAAGAGCTCTCAAAATGCCAAAAATGTCAAAGGAGGGAACTATCAAAAGTGTGGTACCTAAAAATGATGGTTGGGATTGGTACTTATAGGTTTTGGGCCATGAATGGGGTTGCAAATTGGGTAAAATCTAGCTGCAAATTGCTGCAATGTATAGGTGAGATGGTTGCCCAGATTTAGGAGGTTACTATGTATGAAAAGTGCCATATCCTCATGGCCCTTCCTTTTACTATAAATAGTAATAGGGGCACACAATCCATGTTGGCTTTGTTCTTTCACACTAGGTCTTCTGCTATCCTTGCTAGAGTGCATGATCAATGTTGAAGTTAATGGAGTGTTGAAATTTGGTTCATGTTGCTTCTACATTGTGGGGAAAGGTCATACCCCCCTCTTCCATGTTTTTCATGAATACCATACCTTCCATGCTAGAAGTAGATGAAATCTAGCCCTCTATGCTAGGGGTAGGTGAACTACATCTTCCCATGCATGCATTTCTAGCATACAAAGTTCTCTACCCCTCATAAAACCCATCAAATTTCCATTTTTGGCATCATAAAAGGAATGTTTAACCCTCCCAAGCCCAAATATAGATAGTACATGACTTTTTCCACTTGGGGGATGAGGCTTTGACCACTTATGAGGCATTTTTAGCCCAAAAAGTATGAGAGACATGAGATTGCCCCTCATGGATTATACTCTTCACATTTACAATGAAGTTTTACCTTGGGTTTCGTGGGGTGAAGGCTACATGATGAAAAATGGTTATAACATGAAAATTTTGGTGGTATTTTAGATGGTACCTATAATTCAAGAGGTAAATTAGCTTTATAATAATAAACAAGGCTATACAGGGTTACACCGATCATGGTATGATATGTTGTTTTGTAGGCCCAAAGTGCATGGAGAAGCTACTCATGCTACTTGCACTTACTATTATTTAGCATTTTCTTGAGCAAGTTAATGATTTCCTTATTGCTTACTTCTACCTATCCATTGGCTTGATGATAATACAATGATAAGAAGAAATGCTTAATTCCTAGGTCAAGATAGAAATCTTTCATTTCTTGGTTGCGAAATTATAGTCCATTATATGTGACTATGGGCATAGGTATTCCAAAATGAACTACTATGTTATCAAGTATAAATCTATAGACTTTCTCAAATGTTATTTTTCTTAGGAAAATAGCTTCAATCAACTTTTTGAAGTACTCAGTTACAATGATAATAAAGCTATGCCCCATGGAAGACTTAGGAATTATAGGTCCAATGATATCCAACCCCTATTGTTGAAATGGCCAAGTGATCTAAGTAGTGTGTAATTCAATTGGTGATACATGGATGAGATTGCTATGCTGTTAACATGTGTCATAACTCTTGACCTTTTGTAGACAATCATTTTCCATATAGGGCAAATAATAACCTAATTGTCTAATTTTGGCTACCATGGCTCTAGGTCCTATATCTCCTTCACACATAGTCTTGTGAACCTACTCTAGGATTATTCTAGCTTCAGTTTTTCCTAAGCACACTAACAAGAAACCATCATAGGACCATCGACATAATGTGTTATCACCTACTATGTCATACTATTTTGATTATTTATGTACAATGTCCTTTGAGCAATAATAATGCCTTGTGAAGGTTCTCCGTGCATAAGGTAAAACTTGATATCATTATATCACTCATTTACAAGAGGAGTATGAACTATGGCCACAATGTTATCCTTAGTGTTTTACATGATGGGGATAGCATAGTCCATGATTAGGATGGGCAAGTTGATAAATACATCTAGCATCACATTAAGAGCTAGCATTACAATGGCATTGGCTATGGCATTTTCATTTTGGGGTATGTGTTGGATATCAACATCTATGAGTAAATTGTTGTCATAGTTGCTTCCCTAAGTCGTAATAAGGTTGTAAATGTTTGTCTTTGCATGCATAAATATTTATTACTTGATTAACAATATGTTGTGAATAGCCCTTGATCATCAAACGTTTAATTCCTAGGTCATGTTCTACCATCATCCCCCTGATCAAACCCTCATACTCCGCTATGTTGTTGGTGTATGAAAATTCAAATTGATAGGTTAAGGATTGGATTTCACTAAATGGGAATGCCATGATGGTAGTGAAATTGGTCCCATGGATGGTTGAAGCTTCATCAAAGTGCATGACCACCTCATAACCCTTAGGCACTTGGCTAATGGTGTTAACATATTCATTGAAAAATTTAGGGTCTATGGTTACTTGGTCATCAATAGGTGAAATAGTGAGTTGTATGTCTATAGCTTGACCTTTCATTGAGGATTGAGAAACATAATGAAGGTCAAACTCCACTATTATGGCTTTCCATCAAGCTATATGAATACTCTCATAAATATTGGCCATTATGGCTCTAAGTATGTTATCTTTGCAAATGACATTAACTTAGCTCCTAAAGAGGTAATGTCCTCATTTCTTCAATGAGAAGACTAGTGCTAAACAATACTTCTCCACTTCACTATATTGAGTCTCATGCAAAAATAATGCATGCATAAGGTAGTATACTAGCATTTCTAATCTATCATCACATTTTTGATAGAGTAAAGAGACAATGAACATGTTGGAGATAGCAAGGTAGATGTAATAAGGCTTACTTTCTTGTAGAGAATAAACTACTGGTAGTTGTGCCAAATTTTACTTAAGATTTTCAAAGGCTTCTTAGCATTGAGTCATCCACTCATAGTGAATCCATTTCTTAAGCAAGTGTTGCATGGGTTGTAACTTATCCATAATCCTAGCAATATACCTATGAATAAATTGTAACCTACCTTGCAGTCCTTGAAGCTCCTTAAGGTTAGTATTTGCTACTAATTTGAAGATGGCCTTAACCTTATTAGGATTGACACATATCCCTACTTCCAATACTACAAAGCCAAGCATCTTATCAGTTTTGACACCAAAGTTACACTTCTTAGGATTAAGTCTAAGTTCATACTTAAGGCATCATTTAAACACAAGGTCTAGGCTATTGTCATGGTCACTAACCACATTGGACTTAACAACTATGTCATCTATGTAATTGTTGAGCAATCCTAACATGTAGTTACTGAATATGTAGGTCATGGCCCTCTGTTAGGTTACTTTCATATTTTTAAGGCCAAAGGAAAATCATGGTATAGCAAAAGGTACCCGAAGGGGTCATGAAGGTCATGCTAAGTTAGTGCTCTAGGTTGATCCTAATCTATTTGTATCCCAAGAATCCATCCATAAAGGACAACAAGGCATGTCTAGTCATAGTATCGATAAGGTGGTCAATACTAGGTAAAGGGAAGTCATCCTTGATAGTTGCTTTATTTAGGTCTTAAAAATCAATGCAAATATGCATACTTCCATTTCTCTTAGGCACTACCACTATGTTGGATATCCATTCTACATATACAACAAATCTAATGAAACTAGCTTGGTATAGCTTTGTGATCTCATCATGAACTATCAAGGCCAAATTAGGTCTAATATTAGATCATTTTCCTTAATTTTTCTAATGATAGGATTTAGTATGATGTTTTTTTGGACTAAACATGGGTCTATACCTAGCATATCTTCATATGACCAGACAAAATCCTTAATGTCATCTTGTAGGACGTTGGTGATGTCTAGAGCCTATTGAGGTTCTAGTGAGGAACTTAGTTTAAGGGTTTTCTCCTCATCACTATGTGTCATGATAGGAACTTCTTCTTGGAGGTCATTCTAGGGATTTTTTGAAGCAAAAATGGCACTTCTTCTTATGACTACACTAGTCAAGCATAGTTGTACCTTCCTCCAACATAGTCCACATTTAGAGGTAGTTTTCCAAGCTTGGCATCATTACTTTTGAGCTCCTAGGTGTTTAAATAGCTAATGTACAAGGTAGGTATTGGAAATTAGCAAGTTCTAGCACTATTTTGACCTCTCAAAAGGTGGAATAACTTATTTCTAGAGATGACTACATTAGGCTAGCAGGCCCCAATGTAGTCACAAGGAATAAATGAGTTTATGAGGTTTATAGGATTTTAATGAGGTGGAATTGGAGTTGGGTGACATGGTATAGGGTTGTAGTCATTCTGGATCATTTTTGAGCCATTTTGACCTATTTATTATTGATTTTTGTTGCTACATTTTCCTTCCCCACTGGGACTATACTGACCCAACATAGCCACTAGTTTCCTTAGCATAGTCATGAGTGGAAAATGGATTCTGATGAGCCTTGTAGCTTAATTGATAATTCTAATGGGTCTCTGGGTTTACTGGTGTTTCTGGTTAGGGTTTTAGTGTCAAAATTACAAGCTTTCATGCTTTTTTAGACCTTAGGAAACCTAATAACATGGGACTATGCTAGGCATGTAGTTCCTAGTGTAGTCAAGGAATCTAGATGGAAAGACATTGAAAAAGGATGGATTTTAGCTTACTTCCCAAGGTTCCAGGGTCTAGGCATGCTCTTAGTAGGGTTCTGGGCCCTTCTTGGATTCAATTTGGGTAGTTTTTTGTTAGTTTGAATCACCTTTAGGTGGACTACACTGGGCTTTGACAAGGATTGCACTAGCCTAGTGGATTCCCAATCTTCCTTCAGCATAGTTAAGTTGAAAAAGTTGAAAAATTGAGTTTTACTACCAAATTTGACTTTGATGGACCCCAAGACTCCTAAATGTGCATTTAAAGTCATTTTCATTAATTTTTAAGCAAGTTCATGTGAACTACGCTAGTCTTGGAGAGGGGCTACGTTGGCCCAATGTAGTCCCAACTATCCCTAATATAGTCCAGGCTTTGAAGATAAAAAATAATGAAAAATATGGATTTCATGGCTAGGAAGGATTTGTTTAGGTTCTAGGATTTTCAAGAGTGAATTTGATCCTTTTATTATAAAATATAGGTAACTTGGGATGGCCTACACTGGGATTTGAGAGTGACTACACTGGCCTAGTGTATTTAGCATCTCTCCTTAGTGTAGTTAGGATTTTGAGACTAAAAAGTGGTGAATCCTAGTTCAACTTCAATGTCTAATGGTTTCAATGCATCCTGACAAAGTCTTGTAGTAAAAAATGATGGTCTCTTGCTTAAATTTGGCTTATATCAAGTTCCAAAATGTGAACTACATTGGCCTCCTACTAGGACACTTTGGGACAGAAAATGTAAGTTTCTATGGTGAAAATTATCTTCCACAAGACCCCAAGGTTCATCATCAATGAATTTAGGTTATTTTTAGAATTTTTTGTTAATTTTTTATGGACTACGTTGGGCTTGGGTAGGGATTACACTCGCCCAGCATAGTCCCAACTTTTGCCCAATGTAGTCAAGTTGGGATGATCAAATTTGGCTAAAATTTGTAGAATTTGTTACTAAAAAAGCTTAGAAAAGGTTTTGGGATTTATTTACAATAGTTCTAGGTCATTTTGACACATTTTAATTACTCTTTAGAGGACTATGCTAGGCTCTAGCAAGGACTACAGTAGCCTAGCATAGTCCTAAGTTTCATCCAACATAATCAAGGTGGTCATGATGAAAAATGGTGGAAAATTATGAATTATATTGCCAGACAGCTTAAAATCAAGTTTTAGGATTTTTTAGATCAATTTGAGTGGTTTTTGATGAATTTTTCCAATTTTGAGTGGACTATGTTAGGCTCAAGTAGGAACTACATTGCCCAGCATAGTTTCCATCTCCCATCAACGTAGATAATGTGGTAGATGTTAAAATTTATGAAAAATATAGGTTTTATGGTTAGAAAAGTCTAAATTAGGGTTTTAGGGTCTACCAAAGTCAAGTTACATGATTCTTACTATATCTTTCCAATTTTGGATAGACTACACTAGGCCTTGGGTAGGGACTATGCTAGCCCAACATAGTCCCAACTTCTCATCCAACATAGTCTTGTGTTTGAACATAAAAAAATGTCAAAAAAGTGGTTGGGATTGACTTAGTTGTCAGTTTCATGGTGTTGGGGTTCTCAAGAGGTCATTTTGGGTTGGCAGATGGAGTATCCAAGGCTTTCTAGGTGGAGTATGCTAGCTATCAATGCTTGAGTAGGCGTAGTATAGTCACTCTTGTAAAATTGCATTTGAGTTGAAAAATAGTGAAATCTTATCTTAAATTTTAGTTTGACATAGTCTTGGAGTCTCCAAAACTGGTTTTGAGTTTGGATGTTATTGTTTTGATGGTTTCCAAGTAGACTATGCTAGGAACCTCTTGGGACTATGCTAGGCTAGCATAGTCCCTAGGTTTTCCCAATGTAGTCATGAAGAATACTTGAATTTTGTTACAAGTAGAAGAATTTTCCTAGGTTTTGATGCTGCCAAGAGCTCTAGCTAGGTTTCAAATAGATAGGATGGCTATTTGGGGTTGACTATAGGTTGGATGGACTAGAAGAAGTCTATCCTATTATGGACTAGGCTGGGCATTAACTAGGACTATGCTAGCCTAGCATTGTCTCAAATTCCATCCAACATAGTCTTGGAAAATCATCAATTTTTTACACAATTTGGTATGTTAGATCACATTCCAAGATTTTAGGGACTTTTTGACTATGATTTAGAGATGTAGAATAGAAGTGCTAGTTATCTCAAGGTTCCCATGAATGCTAGTCTCAATTTAGTCTAGTTTGGAACTCAAAAAATCTCAAAGTACTCATGGTTTTTTGTGCCATTTTAGAAGCATCTAGTAGGGCCACTAAAAATTAGCAAGTTTTCTCTACCAAATTATACACATAATCTAGTGTAGTCCTTAGTTTCTAATTTCATCTCAAAGTGAAGTGGAGTTGCAAAAGAAAACCAAGGTTTCGATTTGGATGTCTTAGCTTAAGTAGGTTTTAGTTGTAAAAACTTGGAAAAAATCATTATTGTTTCATACTTCTTGCTATTGTGCACAAGTGAAGAGCTCTATTGTTGTTACCACTATCCACTACCTAGCCTCAACATACTTCTAGCTACTTGTGGTACTACTATCAATGTAGTCACTAGCATTACCAAGAACCAGAGATCTTCTATGTTTCCACATGATGGCAAAGAAGAAGACTCCCAGTACGAACACTATGTTGAAATATGTAGATGCCATTGCCTAGTTCTTAGCACATATACCTTCTCCAAGGATTGGAGAAGGCTCCACCACTATCTTTCTAGGGTACACATTCTTACTAGTTTTTCTAGTCTATTTCATGTACTTCATTTTTTGGTTTTGTTTCATTTTTCAAATCTAGGATTATGTATTCATTCTTTTAATATTTTGTAAAAATTACACCATATATCTAGGCCATGTTTTTTCATTTTTGGTGCTATTTTGGCTTTTTTTTTTTTTGGTTTTGTTAAGGTTTAAATACTTTTCCCATGATTTTCATGGGTTTTTTGCTTTTTCTACCCAAAAAAGAAATGCCACTTTTGGATTTTTCTATGCAAAAATGGCTAGGTTTTTTAATTTTCTAAGGATATGGGATTAGTTTATATCTTTGTTTGGTCAATGGAATTTTTTAATCCTTTAATTTTTCCTTACGAATAATTTTCCATGGCTTTTTCTATTAGGCTATGTCAAGTGGGTTTTCTACCCTTAGGCCATTTTTTGTCTAAATTGTGTAATTTTTCTATAGTGAAAATTTAATAACTTTTACATTTTATGATTTTTTTATTTTTATCTTACATTTCAAGGATTCCAAAAAATCCTAAATCATCAAATTTGGATAAATGGTTTGGCCGTTACGACTATTTTTGTGAGCTTGCGCAAAAAGGGTTTTTGGCAAGATGGGTATGGTTAGGTTACTTTGGCAATTTTTTCTAAAAGTATGGTTAGGATTTTTTATAATTTCTTTTCATGAAGTTATATTTTGTTATTTTATAATTCAAATGGCTATGTAATCATTGAGTTCCTTTGATTGGTTAATTTTTCATAGTCATTTCCATTCGGTCATGCAAAGTTGTGGTTATAAGGATATTACACATTTACCCCTCTGAAGATGGGCAATGTTGAGATTTTTAAAAAAAATTCTTCAATGTTCCATGATCTTTGGAATATCTTGGGATGTTAGGAAGAGGTTGGAAGTAGTTTGGTTCAAAGTAAAAAATTTTCATATTTTCAGTAAGTGTTTTCCTATGGCTATTTTGATGTGGATTGTGAATTTGTTGAATCTTGGTTGTAGACTTAGGTTGTTCTTTGGATTTTTTCTTTAACATGGAAGTTGAGAATTTAGTCTTATGTGATCATTTTCATGTTTTAGTCCTAAAATATTAATTCCACATTTTCAACTATGATAAGTTATTGTTACTATTTTAGTTTATACTATCATTATTTGTATTTTGTCTAAGTGTTGTTTACTACATTAAATGGTTATAAGCCTTTGTAATGTATTTTACTTTAGTTTTGGCTTTGTCTAAATTATTACAATGGTTGTGTTTATAGGGCCTTCTTGAAGCCCATCCTAGTGGTTATAGAGATGGTGCGGCTTTTATGCTACATCCATCTCCCTAAGCTTAACTCTCTAGTTCTAGATATGGAGTGGGATTGCCATTGGGTATGGTTTAAGCCAAGAGATAGAGACTTCCTTTGCTACCTTCTATAGAACTTCAATGTGATGGTTTGGTGACACTTAGCATATAAAGTGACAAAAAAGGTCTCAGAGACCATTTTTCTTAGCTCATCTAAGTTAATTTTCAAGTTCATGATGGATGAACCTAATGCTCATGCGGAGGAAGAAAGCAATGATGGCATGACCACTATGGGTTCTTACAATTTGGTGAAATTTTGGGAGATGCTCAAATTCAACTAGTATAACATGGACAACGCTTTGATTATTGGCAATCATGCCCATTCATTATTCCAAAATCCTCCAAGCACCATTTACTGCATAGAGGAATAAGTAAGGTTGTCTTTGGTTTATGATTATTTTTATCATTGTGTACTTATGTTATGATGAAGTTTTGTTGCTTCACTTGCCTACAAGTTCAGGATGGATTAGAAAGGCTTAATCAAAGATGAAAACCTCCTACTGATAGCCCACACAGCTTTAGAGGTGTCTACCAAAAGCCTAAACATGAGGCTTGCAATATTCGAATAGCTAGAGTGTGACTTTGAAGAAGGAATCAGATGCCACCCTAAGGCTTATACAAGATGTTTAGGGAATGGGATGATAGATAGTTGGTGGATTAACCCATATGTTAATGACTTAGAAGTAAACCCATCCCCTAGAGCTTATAAGATGCCTACATCAAATAAGCAAAGTGACTATTTTTATTTTGTTGATTTTGGATTATTCGTATGCTACCATTTTTCTAGTTATTTTTGTTTTGATTTTTTAAGTAGTTGTATTAATTTTGTTTTAACTTAGTTATATCTATTATAACTTGCTTTACATGATGTACCTATGCTAAGGCTAATGGGTTATCCTTCAATATGTTGTAAGGCCACTCCATCAGCTAAAGTTATGATTATCACTTTAGGACATGTTGAGGAGATGTTGATCCTCAAGTTCAATGAGGTGGAATACTCATAGGACTAGCTATTAGACTAGGCACTTAATGCTATATGTGTGAGGATTATTCATGCAGGCCTATTTGAACTTTTCATGGCCCCAAGCCTGATCGTTCCCACTATAAAGATGCTAAGCATCACTCACTCCTTTAGCTAAGGAGTTAAGAAGTTCATCACCCATGTTCATGATGTGAACATTGTTTTGGAAGTTAGTGCATCCACCTTTAGTTACCTCTTTGGTGTTCCAAATGATGGTATGCTAGTTATCACCAAAGTAGGAAGGGAGGTCGATCACTAGGAGGAAGTAGAAGAGTGGTTAATCACTTAGCATGGTAGTAAGGGATACTCTCTAAAATAGATCAAATAATTTTTGGTTAGAGAAATGTATCCATGTTCTGATCCTAAGAATTTCCTAAGTTTTTATCATAGGAAAAGATCTTGGACATGGAGCAAACTTAGACTATGAAGAAAGTACTCACTGAGAGTGCTCAATTTAACTGGGCTACACACTTGGTTTTTAGGCAACACTTTTTGTGGTTATTTGTGGAGGTTTGTGAAGTTCCTAATGGTGAGAAAGGGTTGATGATGGATTAACCAAGATCCATTCAAACTCACCAAACCTTGGATGAAGATCCTTCCCCTAACCATGTAGGCCTAGGACCTACCAAAAGCTATGGACAAATCTCTATCTATCACTACCAAGGGAATTAGCGATAGGTGTTGTGTATCCCTTGACAGCATCGGGGCTAAACCTATGATGATACCAACTAGGATCAAGAAGGCTTAAAAGTTATGTGCAAAGATTAAGTAGATAACTAGGGCCAAGCTTAAGAGGTCCTTGATGGATGATACAACACCAGTGATTGAGGAGCCTTTGCCAAAGAAATTGATTATCAAGCTTAAAGGGGTGCAATAAGATGTTAGAGGTTTGTTCTTGTTAATTTATTATGTTTTTTTGTTAATTTTTTTTAAGTTTATGATTTTAAATTGGTGTGATTGATTTATGGTCTTTCAAAATGTATTAAATTACCTTATGTTTCATGGTTGGTACCTTTGTAGGTAAGAAAGAGGCCCTTGCAGCAATGGTGGTAGCTACAAAAGAGCAAAGCTATCAAGAGGAGGAGGAGTAGAAACATCAAGAAGATGAAATACTAAGGCATTATAGTGATGAGGCAAAGTAGTAGGAGGAAGATGAAGTTTTACCCATTCCTCTCATGGGTCACTTTCATGCCTTCATAGAGGATCTACAAATGGGTGACCCTCCTATCGTCATATCATAGGACCTCCAAGGTATTTATGATTTTCCATGATCTTAAGTGTTTTTCATGTTATATTTTTTTGTTTTACACTTGTCTTTGGCTATAATTAGTGATTTCTGTCTACACTTGTTGTAGCCCAAGATCCACCTCTACCTTCTACATGTACCCATTATGTGGCCATGGTTATGATGTTATGAACATTTTAACTTTAATTTTAATTTTAAATTTTAATTTTGGTTATAATGTTCTAGCATTATGATTTTGCTTATGTTAGGGTTCTATGTTCTAATTTATATCTAAAGGCTACGTTGGTTAAACTTGATTGTCATGTGATAGAAGGTTAAAATGATTATGGAAAAAAGTCATAAACTAAATTGAAAATGAGATATAAGGTTGTTTTCCAATTTTAGGCCATGGTAGGCCATGTAGTATTTTCCAATTTAATGCCATGGCAGGTCATACGATACATAAATTTTTTTTTTGTTATTTCATGTTTTATAAATTTTTATATATTTTTTAGTTTTAAAATTTGTATGACTTTTTTTTTCTTTTTTGAGCAAAAAGGAAAAGGCTTCAAAAGTAAATGAATGTAAAACAAAGGTAAATTTTAAGCTATGGAAAATAAAGAATTAAACGTAAAGGAATGAGATAACAAAAAAAAATGAGTAAAGTATAAACTAGGCTATCATGATATAAGTACATATAGTTACAGTGTTGTAAGTGCATAAGGTATAAGAAGGATTAGGAGCATATATCACTTGTGTAAGTGCTTAATCTTCAAGAGAGTAGGAAATGCGTATGGTCTATTTTGCACCAGTTTATATTCTCCATCTTTTTCACTGACAATGTTGAAGGGTAGCTCTCCCCATGACACATCAATGGGTTTCTCATTGTTCATTTTGGCCTCTTTGGCTCCATTAACCTCTTTGATTTTATGGTCAATGATAGGATTTTCTTTCTAAAACTTCACTTCAAACCCTTGTTCTATATCGATGTTGTTAACAGCTAAGGGGATTACACTATTGCTATGAATAATGATTTTACATCCCTCATAAGATAGGTGAATTTATTAGTGAATAGGTGAAGACACAACTCATAGTTGGGTTAGCCAAGGTCTTCCCAATATCAGGTTGAATTCTGGTGTTTCTTCTACTACAAAGAAATCTGCCATTGTGGGGAACTATTCCTGTGCCATGAAATCTAGAGAAATTATGCCTTTGACAACAACCCATAATCCATAAAAGGGTTTAAAAGCTAAAGTCAATGTATGCTACAGTTGTTCTAATAGGCCCAAGTGTTCAATGATGGTGTAGGATATGACATTGGTTGCCAACCCATCATCTACATGTACCCTATGTACCTTATATTATCCAACCCATATGGTTCTAAATAGAGACGCCTTGGTTACTTCACCATTTTGGGGGTTTTTCTTAATTTTTCTATCATGAAACACTAGCGATGTGGACTTTGATTCCTTGAGCAAAGAGGGTAGCATGACTACTTCATTAGCAGGGACATCCTTGCTAACAATAATGGAGGTAAACATCTTAACCAATGCCTCATGATATGTAGAAAAATTCATAACCTTATATAATCTCCTTAGGGGACATTCATGATCATATTCTTACAAAAAATGGAGCTCTTGAGTCAATAGAAGCTGAAGAGGCCCTTTCGTTACAAGGGGGTACCCAAATCACAAATGGTTCCCTCACAGGCATCCAATTGTCATCAAAATTGAATGCCAGTATAATTTATGAACTATTGTTGATGTTCAAAGGGTCCTTATATATGTGCATTGACTTGTTCTGAGGCCTAACTAGGATTGAAGTGTCTATTACTAGTTCCCCCCTAAATGATCATCTTTTGCAGGTTGTCTTTCAGCACAAGGAAAAAAGTGATACCATGACCTAGCAACTAATGGTAATGGTAGAATAGTTTGAGCTTAAAATATTTGGTCAATAGAGGATCATCCTGAGTTTCTTGAGTGGGGTATTTTTCTATTTCTCATAACCTATCATGCCTCTTATAGGTAATCTTGATCATCTTCTTGTATTTAATCCTACTACTCTTAAGCAATTGGTTGAGAAGTTCTAATAAATTAAAGGGTAGCTTGGTATATTTTGACCAATATTTCTACATAAAGTTAGACCTAGACATAGTTTATGTAGTGGCCTTAAAGGTTGAGGGCTGATTATTGTTGTTGTTAATAGGGGCCTTGGGTTGGTTAGTCTTCAACCCATGGTTACTTGATTTACCTTCCTTGGTCATAATCGCTATTGTTACATTATTTTTCCTATTCCTATCTTTATATTTACATGCATGTTGATTCTTATAAGCCATGCAAGTAGTCTCATGGCTAGCCTCTATGGAATCCTCTATGTTGTTAGTCTAGGAAAAGGCTTGACAAAGAGACTGTGGATCCAGATAGTATAATTTTGACCTTATGAAGTCATTATCCACCCCTTGAAGATAGCTAATAGACATGTTTTAACTATTATCTTTGGTATCTCATTGAGTAGAGAATTCCATTATTCGATGAACTTCTACACTGGCTCAAGGGGTCCTTACTTAACCTTCATCAGTTGGTCAAGCGTGGTATTAGGTTTCAAGTTATACTTGAAATGGTTAACAAATTGTGAAATTAGTTCATCCAAAGAGGATACAGATCCTCTTAGCAAGGCACAATACTAGTCAAGTGCTTTTCCTACCAGAGACATAGGAAAAATTCATATAATTATATGTAGCCATGCTTGTAAGAATAAGAACTTGGAGCAAAAGATAATTAGATGAGTTTTCAAATCACCTTCATCATTATATTTGGTGAACTATGGCACATGGACACTAGGAAGAAGAGTTAGTGGTGGAACTGTAGGATTGATGGAATCATCTTGTTAAAAGTTCATTATCTTTACAATTTAGGACATTGAGGCTTTTTGTTTCCTTAACTCTTTAGTCAAGTCTTGGATCATCTAGAAATCTTGATCCAATCCTTCCTTATTAGTTGTGGGGTTTGGATGAAGGGTTGAGGCATAAGTTGAAATGCTTGCAAGCTTACTATGGGTTGGGGTACCAAGGGAAGAGGCTAAGTTACTACAATAGCATATGGGCTAAATAGATAAAATGACATTTGTGTTAGTATTTAGAGCACAAACGAGACAAAGGAGGTGTGTGATCCCTAGGTTACCTATGATTCCATTGTGGATCCGTTTAGAAGCTAGGGGGGTTAGTTACAATAAAAGCTACTAATGATGGTTGTATAGACCTAGATTGCATAGAGAATCACATGGAAAAGTGGAATGTCATGGATTGCAGCATCGAGTGTGTTTGGTGCATGACTATGGCAAGATTTTTCCCAAACATGATTCGGTAGAATGGGGATGAAGTTGGTGGGAATGGTTATGTAGAATTTGGGTTCAAACTCCATCCTAAATTCATCTTCTTGCTTTGGCTATGCATCTGAGATAGCCTTTGCCGCCTCCTCATCCATCTCAATTAGTTGAGATAGGATGCATTTGTAAGTATCAGTAAGAGTTATTTGGTCATACAGGAAGGGAATATACTCTTTTTCATTAATATGTATCAGTTCATATTTCCTTTTAACTTCTACTTTTATTTGTGGAATTAGCATGCCTACCTAGATCTTGGCACGAATATAGTTATAGTGATCCTCATTTATCACTAAGAACCTAGGACTTTGCCTCCTAAGTCACAAGGATTTCTTATACTCAATAACAACAAGGTCTTTGGGGTCATAGACCCTCACATACTATTGACCAAACATGTCATTAGTGAGGTTAAAAGGAAATTTGGTTTACTGTTGGAATTACATGATGAAAATCGAGTCTTTTTAAAGATTTTTACTATTTTTAGTAAAGACATAGTATGTAGGATAATCTACTAATGTAGTAAACCAAAAATAGAAAGGTGGTGGAAAATTCTTGCTAAGCAATGAAAATGGAAAAATGGAAAATAAATTTACCTACTAGACAAAAATAGGTGTCATAATAGGAATGACATTGGATAGAACGATGTTGGATGAAATGGCATTAAATGGAATGACATTAAATGGAAAGGCATTGAACAAAATGGGTGTTGCAATAGATGGAAAATTTGTAGCCAAACCTAACTCTATTACTGCTACTACACTAAGCCTTGTCGAAGAAGGTTTGATAGCCAATGTTGGTACAATGGAATGATGGAAGGGTAGAAACATAGAAGGCTTGGAATTGGGAAAAATGGCTAAAATGGGTTTATGGCCAAGAATTTGGATGGAGGCCCTCCTTCTAGCATAAAAAAACTACTAGTGCTAGAGATTTTGATTACTAGAATGAAAAAATTAAAACAATCTAAACCATGGAACATTTTTAACCCTAAACCCCAAGGGCCTCTAGAAAATGGGATTCAGGTTACCCCAGATGATCTTGCTAATCATCTAGGAACTTGAAGAATGTAAATGGAAGTGCACACAAAAATGTAAACGTAGAGGTAGATGAAATTAGAAATGAAGATGAAAATAAAAACATAAACATAAATGAAAATGAAGTTGTAGTTATAGATTCAAAAATGAAAACAAGTGCAAAAATGGAAACATGAACTAAAACTTGCACAAAATGAATAATAACTTTATAAAAAATAAAGAATAAGGTTAACAAAGTACAAATTTTAGGTAAAAGGCACTAGAAGTTACTGGCAAGAGCTTGAAATCTATTGCAGTAGGTAGGTTGTGTTCTACTACAACTCCATAATTCAATTTCTTCCTAGCTCTAGTTTTTGACAACTTTTCATCAGTTTTCACCAAGATTTGCAATGTGGCTATGGAAATGGATTTTTACTTTTTGAAGCAATGGTAGCTATGTCAAAGTCTTTGTGCCCAATGTAGTACTAGGTTTTACTACCAAAAAATGGAATTAGGGCTGCAAATGGGCTTTGATGATTGAAAAAAATTGGCAAAAATTCTATTACAAATGTGAAGCTTGGAATTGTTGCCAAAATGCCAAAAAATGCTCAGAATGCAAAAGTGTTGGGACTGCCCAGAATTTGGAACCTAAAAATGGTGTTGATGTTGGGTATTTATAGGGTGAAATTGCTAGTTTTGGAGTTGCACACCACTACCTTGATTTCTGATAGATTGGTGTCAACATGTAGGTTGCAAGGGTCATCTACTTTTAGCATAGTTAGCATTTATAATAAGTTTGGTATGGATTGCAACCACAAATCCATTCATTTACTATAGATAGTAAATGAACTTTTGTAACTATGCTAGCACCACTCTTACTACACTGGGATTGATTAATGGTCATCTAATTTCAATATAGTTACCATTTTATAGTAAGTTTGGTATCGACTACAATCACAAAACCTATCCATTTACTATAAATAGTAAATGGAATTTTATGACTACGTTGGCACCATCCTTACTACCCTAGCATTGGTAGACTACACTAAGGTTCTTGGAAAATGTCAAAAGTTGTGAAAATGTGCAAAAAGTTAGAAACTACAAAAATGATGGAATCCATTGAAAAATTTCATGCATGATGAAGAATGCTGACTACACTGGTCGTTGTTGACTTGGGGTGACTACACTAGATATTGTTGAAAAATGGAAATTCCAATAATCTCAAGATTGCACTTTTTCTTGGGTCTTAGTGGTGACTACACTGGCTACTGTAGCATCATTGTCTACTATAGCTACTCTATCTACTAAAAATGGCTCCAGCCTAGTTGGGGCTATACCCCTACAAAAACTCATGGAAATGCCAATTTTAGCCATTTCCAAGGTTTTTTTAGCCTTCCCAAGCCCAAATATAAACATGAGATAACTTTTTCTACTTGGGGAGTGAGGAAATAACAAATTTTGAAGCATTTTTCAGCCTCAAAAAGTTGAAGTATTCAAGATTATAGTTCATGGACTACAAATCTTGCATTTACAATGAATTCTTGCATCAAGTTGGGAAATGAAGGTTGTAACATGAATTTTTGGTGGTGTTCCACCCTGGGAGACTCTTGAAGTCAAACTTTCATGTGTTTACATATCATGGAATCAATTTTCTTTCAAATATACATTGGGGTCTACAAAAGATACGTTGGATAGTGCATCTTTCAAGCCTAGGTAGCATGCATTGACTTCAAGAGGCCAAATAAACATCAAAATCAATAAATTCCTATTTCTAGTTAAGTGTTCTAGCATTTCAAGACTAGAGCCTAAATAAACTCTATAAATCACATTTGATCAAATAATACACTAGAGCCTACAAAATATACACTGGCTAATGTATCTTTTAAGAGGGCAAACATATTTTTTTAAGAAGACTTCATGTTTGCCTCAAAAAATCCTTAAAATGACCTCACAATGTTCACAAACTCTCCCATCAACCCTAGAGCCTTTAAATATGGCCTACTAAGCTCTAAAACTAGTCAAATATGATCCTAATTAATCAATATTAATCATGTTTTATCACATGTTTTCTACCTTAACTAATTTGACCTCGTTCCATTGTGTTTTGACTTTATTTGACCTTGTTATGAATTATTGACCTTCATTGTCATATCATTTGGTGTCATTTGGCTTCATTTTCATCATTTTCTCATCATTTTACCTAGTTCCACCAAGTTTTTCTATCATTTGGCATCATTTTACTTTATTTGACTTGATTTTACATTAGTTGATGTCATTCGACATTAGTATGACCTTGTTTGACCTTGGTCAACATCATTTAATGGGACCTGACCATCATTTGGCCCCATATGTTATCATTTGGCTTTCATTTAGCTTTATTCTATGTTATTTGGCCTTTAGTTGACCCTATTTACCTTAACTTCTCTCCTATGGTCCTCGTTGACCATGCTTTGACCTTGTTTAACATGATTGAGAGTGATTCAATCATCATTGGGTATTCATTTGGCCCCATTCAACCATCATTTCACCTTTATTTGACCTAATTTTATACCTTTTAGCCTTTCTTTCATCCTATTTTCTCTAACCTACCCATTAAAACTTTTTTTGACAATGTTTGACCTTGTTTGACACTGATGTAATGTCTTTTGACTTATTTATGCATTATTACTAGAGTATTTTCATTAATTCAACATTATTTTCTCATTTTATTACATGTTGCTTAATATTCTTAGGGTTGATATGTAGGATTGGAGTATGAATACTTGAAAGCAAATTAGTTTAACTTTGAGCATAAGTGGACTTCATGGTGATGTTGAATGATTCATTAACCTCAATTACTTGGATCTTGAGCCTAAGAGCCTAGTTGGCCACATAGCCTCTATAGAAAAGCCACTTGCATGGCATGAACACCCAGTTAAAACCCTTGACCTTGAGGTTGGAAACGTTACTAAAGACTCTCTAAGTAAGGTTCCGACCATGATATATAGTGGTGAGGAGAAAACACTAAAATTAAGTTCTTCACTAGAACCTCAATAGGCTTAAGACATCACCAATGTCCTCCAAGGAAACATTAAGGCCTTTGTCATATGAAAATATGCCAAGTCTTAACCCATACCTAATGCAACACAACATCATACTCGATCCTAGTATTAGATCAATTAAGTAAAAGTTTGCAAGATTAAACTAGGTTTATCCTTGGTAGTTCATGATGAGATCATGAAACTATATCAAGATAGTTTCATTTGAGCTGTTAACTATGGCAATTAGGTGTCTAACATAGTGTTAGTCCCTAAGAAAAATGGGATTATATGCATTTTTATTGATTTTTGACACTAGAATAAGGTAACTATCAAAGATGATTTTGTTTTGCCTTGTATTGCCCAACTTATCAATACTACAACCATACATGCCTTGTTATTTTTCATGGATGGATTCTTAGGAAACAACCAAATTAGGATTAACCTAGAGCATCAACTTTGTATAACCTTCATGATCCCTTAGAGAAAATTTTGCTACACTATGATGCCCTTTGATCTAAAGAATGTAGGCGCAACCTATCAACGAGCCATGATGTATATCTTTAGTGACTACATGCTAGGTTTACTTAATGACTACATGGATGACCTAGTTGTTAAATCTAAAATGGCCAATGACCATATTCATGACCTTGAACTTGTGCTTAAATAATACCTTAAATACAAACTCAGGCTTAATCCTAAGAAGTATATTTTTGACACTAAAACTAGTAAGATGCTTGGCTTTATAGTATCTAAGGTGGGGATATGTGTTAATATTGATAAGATTAAGGACATATCCAAATTAGCAACACCAACTAACCTTAAGGAGATTTGGGAACTACAATGTAGATTGCAATTTATCTATAGGTTCATCACCAGGTTCACAGATAAGTTATAACCCATGCAACACTTACTTAAGAAATAAGTTCACTATGAGTAGATGGATCAATGCCAAGAAGCCTTTAAAAACCTTAAGTGAGAGTTGGAATAACTACCTATGTTATATCCAACATGAAAGGATAAACCTGTTTACATCTGCCTTGCAATCTTTGACATATCCATCACCTCTCTACTCTCTATAAAATAAGATGATAGAGCAAAACTATCGGTATACTACCTAAGTCACGCATTAATTACCTATGAGACTTGATACACCAAAGTGGAGAAGTATTATCTAGCCCTAGTTGTCTCATTGAAGAAGTGGAGACACTAACTCTTTAGGAGCCAAGTTAATATCATTTGCAAAGGTAATGTGCTTAGAGCTATAACAACCAATATCTATGAAGGTAGCTAAATAGCCTATTGGAGAGCCATAAAAGTTGAGTTTGACCTACATTACATCTTCCATGCCTAAATGAAAGATCAAACTATTAAAGCACACTTCACAACTTCCCCAATGAAAGATCATACAACTATTGACCTCAAATTCCCTAATGAATATGTCAACATTGCCAACAAAGTACCCAAGGGTTATGAGGCCATTATGGACTTTAACAAAGTTTCAACTACCCATGGGGCTAGTGATGCTACCATCATAATATTACCTTCTAGTATAATCCAACCCTTAACATACTATTTTTAGTTTTCATGTACTAACAACATGGCAAAGTATGAAGGACTGATTAGGAGAATTATGGTAGCCCATGACCAAGAAATCAAACACCTAATGATAACAAGTAATTTACAACTAGTGGTTAACCAAGTAATAAAGGTTTATGCATGTAAAGCCAAACATTTGCAACCTTACAATGACTTAGGTAAGAAACTAATGCAATAATTTATAGATATTGGTATTCAACACATACGTCAAACCAAGAACACCTTAGTTGATGCCATTGCAAGCTTAGCCTTCAGTGTGACACCCGATGTGTTTAGCAAGTTACCTTCCTTAACTATGAACTATGCTATTCCTATCACAAAAAACATCAGAGGAACCTCCATAGCCACTATTAATACTACTCCTCAAAAAGAGTGATATGAAAATATCAAGTTCTACCTAATGCATGGTGAACCTCCATAGGGCTTGAATACTACTCAAAAGGACATTGTATGCAAAAGATCAAAACAATATGCCATTGTAGATGATAATACATTATGTCAATAATATTATGATGATGTATTATTAGTGTGCTTGGGCAAAACTAAAGCCTACATAGTCCTTGAGAAAGTTCGTGAAGGTATATGTGGGAGACATATAGGACATAGAGCCATGGTTGCAAAGATTAGACAACTAGATTATTATTGGCCCTATATGGAAAGTGACTATCTGCAAAATATTATAACTTGTAATACTTTTCAATGACATGGAAGCTTGATACATGTGCCACCAATTGAGTTACACACTACTCAAATAACTTTCTCATTTCAATGGTGGGGACTTAACTTTATTAGACCTATAATGCCTAAGTCTTCCATAGGGCATAGCTTTATCATCACTGCAACTAAATATTTTATGAAGTAAATTGAAGCTATTCTCCTAAGGAAGACCACATCTCAACAAGTTTGTAAATTGATACTAGATAACATAGTGGCCCATTTTGGCATACCTTTGACCATAGTCAAAGATAATGGACCATAATTTAGTAGCCAAGAAATGCAATCCTTTTGTTAAGACCTAGATATCAAGCATTTCTTTTCATCACCATATTACCCTCAAGCCAAAGTACTAACTAAAGCTAGCAACAAGGCCATCATAAACTTGCTTAAAAATATGCTAAATAATAACAAATGTGAGTGGAATGAGTGGCATGTCCTTGCAATTTGGACCTATCAAAATGCAACCAATGTCATCTCATATAGCCTTGTCTATGAATTTGAAGGTATTTTACCTCTTGAATTACAAGTTCCATTACTCATAGTAGCTCTATTTGACTTTATCAATGATGAGCATAACAAGGAGCTATGTACCATTGATCTGCATTTGGTGGAAAAGTATGGGGTAAAAATTCTTACTCACATTGAACGATACCAAGAGAGGTATAAGTGACAACATCACCATGATGTGAACAATCACAAGATCAAGGAAGGGGACTTGGTCCTTAAGGCTTTTCATGAGCATGCAGACAAATTCTTAACCAATTAGGAGGTACCTTTCTTGATCACCCAATCCTATGACAATGGAGCCTTCAGAGTGGTAGACATGGATAGGAACAAATTGGAAAATCTAGTCAATCACTCCTATCTCAAGCCCTATTACATCTAACATGATCTTCTTTACAAGTAAATCAATAAGCTAACATTGATGGCCTTTACAAATCATGATGAGAGAGCCCACACGATCTCTCTCTCTCTCTTAATCTCTCTATTTTGTCCAATAAATGAACTACAAGTTTTTTAAATCTACTGCACATCACATAGATCTCTATGATGTAACAATAACAATCTATGGTGGTCTAGTTTGCTAGTTTTCTCATGTCGTCCTATGCATTATTTTGTAACAACATGTTTTATTTGTCTTGTTTTCTTGTTCTCTTGAAGTTGTACTTTTAAGATGAAGCCTAAGATCATCACGAATGTGTAATGCATTATCGTAGAAAGTTATCATATGACCTTGATGCATAAGATTTGATTAGCATATCCTGCTATACCAAGAATTCTTGTCTTACATCACTTTCATTATTCCACTTAAGCCCAATCTTGTGATCTAATTATAACCTTCCTTATCCTAAAACAACAATGATGACCAAAGTTTGAAATGCATGGATAGTGCCCATGTGACATATCCTTCACCTTACTACACTATCAAGTTCTTTGGATGTAACACAGCTCATTCAATGAGAAAGCCAAATTAAGTTTGGCCTTGATAATGAAATATAATGAAGGTTTTTCCCTAAATACAAAACATGGGACATAAAGTGCCAAGAAGCCAAAATACTAATGAAGACCAAAAGATAAATCAACAACTCCAAATAGACAAAGGAAGAAACCTAATGGTCAAAGAAGCCTTGGAGAAGAGCATTGGTTCCTCAAAAAACATTACCAAGTAACCATCATTTCAAAACACAAAATGTGAAGACCTCATTAATCATTCATCATATCACCACCATATTGTAACCATGATGCCAACATGTGGAATTCATTATTGGCCCCTATGACCATCTTCTTCTAGCCCAAATATAGCCTTTATCCTATATCATCTCATCATGACCTTATCTCACCATGACAAGCACTCTTTAACATGGTTTGAAAGCTACAAAATCAAGCACAGAGAGGAAACATTGTTAGAAAATCTATGGTGATGTTTTTTATTCTTGTCAATGTCTCTTGGGAAAATCCTCAAAACATCAACAAAGAGGGGCAAAAGAAACACCACTAAGAAAATTCATGTTACCTTGTAACCTTCACCATTAAAAATTGAGGTAGAATTTCACTATAAAATGTAAGTTTTGTAGTTCATAAGATGCAATCTCACATAATTTAACTTATCAAGGCTCAATAATGCCTCATAATTTGTTTTTGCCTTACTTCCCAAGTGGAAAAAGCTATATTATGTATGTATCCAGGCTTGGAAAGGTTGAAAATGCCTTGGGATTGTTAAATTTAGGTTTTGCATGAACTTTTATTGGTCATGGAAATTGATACATTGGAAAAAATTGTAAATAGTGTATTAATTTATGGGATTTCAAATGTTACATCAAGACTAGTGTATCTTTATTAGGAGAAGTCAAGACAATTGTACTTTTGCTGGGAAACATCATGGCCAACATACTTCTCATGGAAGCCAGTGTATCTTTCCTAAGGCTAGTGTATGTTTGGTGAAGACAACACATCTCCTTGAAGCAAGTGTATAATTTTCAAAGCTACTATATTTTATATGGCCTTTGCACATCAAACTTATCAAAAATTGAAAACTACATAGAGGTTTAATGACTTTTCACACTAAAATTTGTAGCAATTTGTCAACAATCATGGTAAAGAGTTGTAGCAATGTATTAATACTAAGAAGTCTATTTAAATGAAGTATGATGAGTTGTGCATTGGTCAACACAATCCCATCAACATAGGGTTTGCTACATCAATGGGTACCCATTGACGTAGCACCCTATCCTGCCTATAAATGTGCATGCATCCACTACATTTATGACATCTATTCTTTAGTAGCATAGCAAAGATCTTGTAGCTTGTTCTTTCAAGAGTTAGAATATTTTCTAACTACCCATAGTAGGTGTGAGAAGTGTATGGATCTTTATTCAAGCACTGATGTACCTAAGCATCTCGGTGTGATTAGTAATAAAGACAAGCTTTCTTCATAAACCTTGAAGCACTTGGACTTAGCTTATTGTCTACTTAATGCATTTATTGTTCATGCAGTTTACTTTAATGCATTCAATTAATTAATTAACTTTAGATAATTAATACACATAAGTATGATCATCTTGATCACATGATTAATGCTTGGTAATCCCAGTAGTGCTTAATGATTAAGGTAACATCATTAATAATAATAATAATAATAGCACATTGTTCTTTTTCTAATCTAATATGGCTTCTTCTCCAAGGGAGATTCTCCACCACCATACAAATGCAGATTCAATTAGCAAAGGCATGAAGGGTTCAAACTACTAGTGCCCCAACAATGTAGATTGATCTATACTCATCCCGATGAGTATGTTCCAAACTTCATGTTCTTCTTGAATTAGGATGAATAGCTGTGGTGAAGGAACATGGAGGGCAACATTGTGTTGTCACCTAATCAATCAATTCCTACATTGTTGCTCCAAACTCTCACGAAATTGGGCATTGCAAGACTCAATGTAGAGTATGTTATGTAGGAAAATGACTATTAGGATTATCATCTCACTGAGGCATAAAAAAAGCAAGATCAATAATAGGAGGTCTACTACAAGGCATCAAAGGGAAATGGTTCGCAAACCCCTTATTCCTACTAGGCTAGAAGGAAGGTGGGGATTCCTTCTCTAGTGATTCTTAAAATATTAATTTTATTCCTCTCTTCTTTGATGAAGGGAGCCCTAACCAAAATTTATAGTCCACTAGAAATAATCCTGGTTCAAGAAAGGATGGGTTCCATGACCATGGAAGCTCCAAATAAGGGAGTCAATGTAGGAACCAAGACAAGCACCATAATAGAGACAAACATGGTGATTGTGATTGTGATTAAAGAAGAGGGAGTAGTAGGTACCATGCTAGTGTAGGCTCTCCTCCATCTTCACCTTCAATGCCCTCATCTTCTTCCTCATCTAGATTTGACCAAAGTTATAGAGGACATGACCATGATGGAGGTGACCAATGGGACAAACATGATTGTGAGGCCTATTAGAATAGTAGAGATAAAGGGCATGGGAAATCAAGAAAAACCTACCACCATAAACAAAAGAATAGTAGAGGAAATCATAAGCATCATGTCCATCATAGGGGCTATGACTATGATGAGCCTTTTCTTGCAATAAGAAACATGCTAAACATTGTAGAGGCCATGAGGATTCCAATGAGGCATGTGAAAGATAGTAGAATCAAATAGTTGGACATGAACAATATCCCCAAATACAAAGGAGGATATAACTCAGATCCATAAAATCATCTTTAAGCCTTTCATGATGTCTATTCCTTGTAGAATGTTGAAAAAAATGGAAAAAACTAAAGCTATTCCCTAGAACACTCATCAAGGAAGCTGAACACTGGTACCAATTGTTAGAACTAAAATCAATCAGACAATGGAGTACAATGCTTGAACTCTTCAATAACAAGTATCAAATATAATCCTGAGTGTCTAATTTGAGGAAGTAAATCTAAGGTTGGAGACAAGAAATACATTAATTCTTGGATGCAACCATGGAAGGATATTACTCTCTATTACATAGGTGTTCAGGCCATGGATTTTCTTAATAGGAGCAACTTCACCATATCATAAATGGTCTTAGAATAGAAACAAGGAGAACTATTAGGGTCTATGCCTAAGGGAGACTTTTAGAATTGAGGGTCCATCAAATCCAAATACTAATCAAGTAGGAGGCCAAATAAGAAGGTAAGTTAAGAAAATGAAAAAGTATGAAAGAGTACAACCGGGACACTTCCATCGAAAAAAGGAAAGTCCAATTTTGTGATAATGAGGCACCACTTGATGAAGTGATGTAAAACCTTGCCAACACAAAAATCTATTTCTAGAATATTGTTCAAGATAGACAAAATGTAGGATTATTTAGACAAAAAATTCCAAATTTCTCTTAGAATTTTAGAAGAGTCCAAAGAGCAATGTAGTGTTTATAATTGAAGGAGAATGAAAGAAGTTGAATGTGCCCATCAAAGGGGTAAGGACAAGGCTTTTATCATTGAAGAGGTTGAGGAATCTAAAATAGATGATAATGGTGGATGTGACATCTACCAATATAAGCATCCTAAGGAATGTTTCCTCATTTTTTCACACTTGTAGGAGTTTGGGGTGTATGCACTAAATCCTACATTAGCAAAAAGGCAAACACCCAAGAGATTGCCTTATCCTCAAGGCAAATATAGGTAATTCCACCAACAGTAAGCCTATTATCCAAGTGGAGCTCCACCCAAACCTCATGAGTAGTATTACTAGTGGTAGCATCCATAATTGTGGGGGATGCCACCACCAAGGTAGAAGTACCGTTATCAATAGCTAGACTCATAGGGGTACTATGTTCAGCAATTGATTTCTCTACATGACTCTTCCATTCAAATCTCTTTCCAACACCACTACTACCCTCTTAAGTATTAAAGAGCTCAATCTCCAAGAGAGGAATCCCCATTTTCATTCTATCCTCCTCATCCTTCTACACCTGTACCTTCGTCCTCAACTCAATTGCCACCAACCCCATTTATGCAGGATGAAATTCCTACTCAACCATAGCAATGAAATACCACAAGGGCTGTTAACTTATAGCCAGCTCCCCAACCAAAGTGGTTTAAAGAATAAACCCCAAAAAATCCCTTTCTTCTGAGCCAATGATCCTTCTAAGACCTCATAGAAACTTGTAGCAAATGATCCTACTTCTTCCTCATCCTTTGCTACATCATTTAAAAACCCTTCAAACCAAATATCTCCCAAAGTACTTACGGTCATGTTGACCCATGTAGTCATTGATTGGATAAAGGTTGGTCACCTTCCTAGGAAAGGATTTGACTTTGAAAATCCCCTAATTTACATATATTGCTAGGAATGAGCCTTATAAGTCTCTTATAAACTCAGGTTCTAGTGTCAATATGATCTTTCATGAAATGTACAAAGCCTAGAACCTAGCTTCTCTCAAGAAGAGCAACATTCATCTTAAGTTGGTAGACCAATCCATCACCATTCCCTTGGGATTAATGAAGGACATTCTAACCACTATTTATGGGTGGTCCTATCCTATTGACTTCCTAGTAATTCTTGTAGATAACTACAAGTGGGAACTTTCTAATCATCATGGGAAGGGCTCGGTTAAGCATAAGAAATGCATATTTAGGAATCAGAGACCTCTCCTTGAAATTTCGAAGGAAAATAAATTCAAAAATATTAAGAGAAAGCATGTTTCATGAGTCATGTACAATGACATGGGGTACAACTACATGTAGAAACTATGGACTATGAAAAGTACATCAATCACAACATGCAAGTAGTATGCCAATGTGATAAAAATCCAAAGGTGCCTAAACACGATAGCCACAAAATAAGAGGACATCCAATGGTTGATTGTTAAACATGATAATAGCTCAACTTTATGCATGGAATGGACTTAGAGCCTTACAAATGCCTACATTGAAGGCATGAATGAGATGGAGCAAATCCATCACCAATTCTCTTATGAACCTAATGATACCAACTAGGGAGAGATAAAAGTCCCTAAAATTTTTAAATAGGAGTCCCTTGAGTTGAAAACTCTACTTGCTAAAATGGATTATGCTTTTCTAAAAAATGGCAAGCCAATTATTATCAATGGAAATCTTACTCTGAATAAAAAATGAAGCTATTAGAAGTGATTAACAAACGGCCAACAACCTTTGCTTAGTCATATCCTAAACTCACTAGAATTGATGCCAACATCACATCTACATGGATTCTTCCATGAAGATAAAGGGGTAGTTGAAATGCTAGGTAAACCCCAAATTGAAGTAGATCATTAAAGAGAAGATTGAATAACTTCTCAAGGATGGGTTCATCTATCCCATTGTAGATAGAAAGTGGGTTAGCTCACTTGTGATGGTCTCAAAGAAAGGTGGAAAATGGAGGGTTTGCATTGATTTTAGGATATTGAACATGGAAACATACAAAGATCACTTTCCATTGCCATTTGTGGACTAAGTATTGGATACTATTTCTAGGAATTGCTACTATTGCTTTATGGATGGTTATAGTGGCTATAACCAAATTTCAATCACATAAGAATATTAGTCCAAAATAACATTCACGAGTCCTTGGGGAACTTTCACATATAGAAAGATGTTGTTTGGCCTATGCAATACCCCTACCATATTCCAATGCCTTGTCATGAGCATCTTCCAACAAAAAATTGGTAGTGAGGTGGGAGTCTTCATGAATGACCTCTTGACCTATGAGGCTACCTTTGAGCAAGTCTTGGACCATCTTGAGCAAGTTTTGAAAAGGTATGTGGAGATAAACCTTAGGCTTAACTAGTAGAAAAGCCACTTGATGGTCCATGAAGGCATTAGGTTGAGCCACATAATTTCAAAGGGATTGAGGTGGACCCTAAAAAAATAAGGGTCATCCAAGGGATTACTAGATAACTAGAAAAAGTTAAGGATGTGAGGTCATTCCTTGGACATACTGGTTACTATTGGAAATTCATTAAAAATTTCTCTAGGATTGCTAAATTAGTGGTAGAGCTAACAAAGAAGGATGTTCCACTTATCTAGATCAAAGAATGTGAATATGCATTCTAGTAGCTCAAAGAAAATTTTGTGAAAACTCCAATTCTACAAGCATCTGATTGGTCTAGCCTATTTTACATCATGATGAATGCTTCCAATTATGCCTTAGGAGTCATGCTCATGTAGTTGAATTATCAAAAATATTCTTACTATATCAACTATGTGACCAGAAGCATTATGGATGCATAGCTAAACTACATCACAACAGAAAAAGAATTGATGATAGTGGTGTTCGTCATGGAGAAATTTAGGAACTATGTGCTTGGGTATAAAGTGTTCATGCACACATACCATACTACAATCTAGTTCTTGTTGAATAAATCAATGGTGAGCCCCCATGTCATATGGTGGCTAGTGATCTTGTAGTAATTCAATCTTACAATGGTAGATCGAAAGAAAATTGAGAACATGATTTCTAAGCACTTGTCTTAGTTAAGATGGGACAAAAAAAAGAGGAGAGCCCACTTTTAGAGTAGTTTCCTAATGAACTCCTCTTTTTGGGATCTATAACTAAACAAAAGCCCACTAAACCCAACTAGCACAATGACATTCTCACCTATCTTCTCACTCAAGAGATGCCATAGGAGTGGGATCATAGGAAGAAATAATAGTTTCTTCACCAAGTGAAACACTTCATGGAAATCAATGGACATCTTTATAAGGTGTGCACTAATGACTTGGTTTAATGGTGCATGCTTGATGTTGATTGACTGCATGTTCTCCAAGATACTCACAAGGGCCCTTGTAGGGGCCACTATGCTAGGAGATGCACAACCACTAAGATCCTCATGGTAGGGTGTTATTGGTCAATACTTTTCAAGGATGCTCATCACTTACCTACTCTTGTGAACACTACCAATGTGATGGTGGAATGACCACTTGTATGGAGGAACCTCAATAGTGGATCCAACCACTAGAGCCCTTTGATAGTTGGGGCATTAACTTCATGGGTTCCATCACACTTGTGTCAAATGGAAAGGTGTACATCATAGTCACTATTGACTACTGTACGATATGTGTACAAGATGTAGCTATTACCAATTACACACCTTCTATATCTACCTGATTTGTATAATAATCTATTGTAACTAGGTTTGGGGGTGCCACGTCACTTATTTTTTATAATGGTACTCATTTTATAGGCACTACCTTTTGGAAGCTCGTGCAACACTTGGAGGTTGAGCATAAATTAATAACACCCTACCATCCCCAAGCCAACAATCAAGTAGAGGTTATGAATAGAGAGATCATAAAAATACTAACGTGAATCATTAGTAAATATAGGAGGAATTAGAGCATGAAACTCAATGGTGCCCTTTGGGCATACCACTTCACTTGGAAACTTCGTATTGGCTACTCTCCCTATGAGCTTGTGTATAGAAAGTTACCAAAACTTCCAATCCAAATAGAGCTCAGTACACTATCAACAACATGTGATCTTAACCTTAACTTACTAGACAAGAATCGATTGGTAGCCCTATCATCTAACGAGTTACACAAGGCATTTAATAAAAAATGACATGACCTTAGAATATGGAAAGTGAAATTTCAACCAAGAGATAAGGTCCTATAATGGAATCCCACACATGATCCACAAGGAACTAAGTTTCAAACATTGTGAAAAGGACCTTATATTATTTATGAAACCTTTTCTTCTAGGGCCATGTTAATCTACAAACCTAAAAGTCCAAACAAGAAATTATTGGTCAACACATAAAAACTAAAACCTTTACATGAACTCAAAAGAGCCAATGACCAAAAGACCTCAAAGGATGAACATGCATGCTCAATTTTTTTGATCTCTTTCTTCTAACTTAGTCATGGGGGAGATGACTATCCATGCTAATCTATCAAAGTGGGTCCTTAGGTTTTCAGTTTTTTACACCATTTTTAGTTTTTCAGTTTTTTACATCATTTTTAGTACATTTTTCTCTTTATTAAATATTTTACCATTTCCTATATAATTTACTTTATTTGGTTTAGATTTCTTTTATGTTTTTCTTATGTTTTGTTTTCCTTTATTTCCACCAAGAATAAGTGAAACTATAGCTATCAATTGATGGTAGTTTATATTATAATGTTATTGAAACACCGTGAAAATATCGAGGCCTCAATGGTTTAGCAAAATCTTGTGACTTAGGCAAGGATTTGCAACAAGTCGTGGCTCAGCAAGTTCCCTTTTTGGCTAAGGGTCTGTTGCACCACACTACGCAGCACAACATAATAGACTCCAAAGGACAGAACAAGACAAGTGGTGCACAAGGGCAAGCCTTCAACTTTGCGAGTTTTATATGTTTTGAAAATCTTAACTTTTGGCATATTACGCTGCATTACGCAATGCAGCATAATGTAGCATAATGCAGCGTAATGCCAGAAGACAGTCCATCTAATCGCAACAACGGAGATGGAAAAATTCAAGACCTCGATGGTCCAGTAAAATATCAAGGCTTAAGTAAGGATCTGCAGCATGCTGCACATCTCAACAAGTTTTCTTTTTCAACTAAGGGCCTATTATGATACATTATGTAGTGTAGCATAATAAACCCTGGAAAGACTGGACAGAAACAAGGGAAGCATGGAGACAACACTTCAATTTTTTGTAGGTTCGCTATTTTACACTGAATTACGCTATGCAGTGTAATGTAGCATGATGCAGTGTAATACAAGCAATGATAGAGATAACACAATTTAGGCGTCAATAGTTCATACGTCACAATACGCTCTCTAGCATATGACAGCGTAACCAAAGAATAGTTTGTTATCAAAGCTCCAGCAAAAGTAGATTACAACGCATTACGCTTTAGAGCTTAATGCATCATAGCAACGCAAACTTCAAAACGAACACATCAAGTCAATGGGATTTTGTAGGTTTAGGACACGCATCAT
This sequence comes from Gnetum montanum, assembly GCA_015680685.1. NCBI lineage: Eukaryota > Viridiplantae > Streptophyta > Gnetopsida > Gnetales > Gnetaceae > Gnetum > Gnetum montanum. Next base: position 416,565 of record MNCI01024877.1, read on the forward strand.
CTAAACCATGTTTTTCTCCTGACCCTAACCTTATAAATACTCCAGTTGACAAGGATCAAGGGGTTGGCAAAAAATTTTCTCGATAGGCAAATTTTCTCTATGAGCAATTTTCTTTCATTGGCAATCGTTGAAAAATTTTGGAAAAGATTGAAAAGAGAGCAAAAAAAGATCAGTGATCGTAAGAACATCAAAGGTGATTGGCAAGAATCTCTAATTAGAAATAACTAGTTAATGGATATTCTGCTTCGGGTCTAACTCCCTTGTGCCCAGATTGGCTAGAACAAGGTAGATCGACCTTTGCTTGTTTTATCTTTAAATAGCTTTCTTGTTGTTGGCACGTGCTTCTTCTAAATTGAAGTCCTCCTATAATCATTGTATCCAACATACTTTTTTCATAAGTTAAATCCCAGATCTCAGGATTGCACACTCTCTAAATCTGATTTCTTGCATCCTATCTATATAGATTTTGCAATCGCTTTGAATCGTTTACATCGCTTTCAATTACCTTCGAGATTAACGATATTATATCTCCTCATTGAAATCACCATTTTCCCATCCAATTATTACAAAATTTTACTGATTAAGTAAGTCCCTGTCTAATCAACAAGACCGTTCAGGGCACCTTAAATTCATCTTCTCTAGCATAGCCCTCGCATGGATCTGAGGTTGGAACTATGTACATGGATCCGACATTTTCCATCATTACAGTTTTCTAGCGCTAGAAGGAGGGCCTCACATCCGATCCACACTTTACAGGTAGTCCTGTAAGCTATCTGTACCCATTGTCGATCAACGTAAATGTAATACCTTCGTGGTTGTTTATGAGATTGTGTGGTGTAGATCGGTCGCTTCGATGATTTCTTTAGAATCCTACAGGGTAGAAAGCCCGATTATTGCCTTATTTTTTCTTTGCCCTTGCGATCTTTATCCTTATCGTCATTACTCCTGAACTGCATAGAGAATGGCTACATCAACCACCGCTGTTGACACTGCCATCCTCAAGAACCCTTGGACTCTGTAAGTTACGCCTCCTGTAGTTGAGCCGCCAACTAGTCCGGTGCAACCACGTCGCTCCCTTAGGCTTCAAAACAAAGAGCCTAAGGGACACGCTCAGCGTAGGAAACATTACAATTTTCTCTGTGCTAAACTTGCAGCAAATCTGCCCATGTATCCATAAGAACTCAAAGAAAAGCGAGAATACGAGTTCATATACTACAATGGGAAGGAATTTATTCCTTCACATAACACCACTGTACCCTTGAAAAATCAATAGTAGTGGATCCTAGATAAAATGTTGATGGCTAGGACATCGATAGAACAACAAGAGGAGTTGTTCCATGGTGAAGTGCTTCATGATGGGTAGGACGATTTAGACTTCAACTCTGAGGGAGGCAGTCATGTTGATTTTGCCATGGCCCCTCCCTCCACGACATCCTGTGTAAATCTTTTGTTCATGGCCACCACACCCTTGACATTATCTACTACTAACAGAGTCCCGCACTCATCCCAGCTACATTTTCTCTCTCCAACTACCCTCCCGGGTGGTGTCCCATCCCAAATCATTCCTCAACAGGTGCAGTTAACTAATCCATCTCATTGTGCACCTGCGCCCATATCACCGTATGTATACACGATACCTACTTTGCAATTACATACAACACCTACATTCATCCCGAATCACATGACAGGGTCCGCTTCTACAGCATGGTGGCCTCCAAACATGTCTCTCATTGTGCATCCTACGTAGATGTCCCATCTCCCCCATCATTAAAACTAGATCCTACAAATGTTAAACCCCATTACAGGGTTGTTTTCTATGCCCTCGGCCATGCAAACAGCGTATCCAATGGCACAGCTGACGGTGGCCGCCCCTATTCTGCCACCTAGCATGGCTCCTCCTGTCATTCCACAAATGATCTCTCCATCTACGGGTTTGGATCAAGCCTTCCAGCTTATTCAAACCCTTACAAAGGAAGTTAAACACCTCAAGGTTGATGGTTCTGACATAGTACAAGTCATGGATTTTTACCATGACGATCCTATTAGTTTGGTAGTGCTTGTTTTATTGTTACCTCCTGGGATTACACTCCCCCATTTTACAAAATACAATGGGAAAGGCAATCCCAACACCCATTTAGTTACTTTCAGGTTAGAGTTGTTGTTATTGCAACAATGGCCACATACTATCATTTGCGTCTTTGCTATGTCTCTAACGGGTAAAGCTTTAGACTGGTATCGAGCACTCCCGCACGCTTCCATCTCAACTTTGGAAGAGTTGTTAACTTAGTTCGTGACCTGTTTCAAGTACAACCTGAAACTGTAAGTCATGCTGGACTAGCTCATGGGAGTCAAGCAAGACCCACTCGAGTCGGTTCAAAATTTTATACAGTGGTGGAGTGCCACCTTGAACGAAATCCGTGAACCCATCGCAGAGGCCCATCTATTGGCAATCTTCAAGGGGATAGTTAACCACTTTATCAAGTATAAGTTATATTACCTCACTCCCTGCTCCCTCAACCAAGCCTTTGCTCAGACTAAGAGCATCCAAGATGCAGCAAAGGCTAGCAAAGATCCGGCGTATGTGATCTACAAAAATGCCCACAGCAAGGGTAAAGACAAAGGCAAAGCTACGACAACGACAGTAGCAGTGGTTGCCGAGGGGGCCAAGAAGAAAAACAACAAAAAGAAAGCATCTACGGAGCCTACTGAGCCTACTACTAGCTCAAACAGTGTCAATCAAGAAACTCCTTCCACCCCTGAATCACCTCTGCAACCAAGGCCTAAATTTGAGCATAAGGATCGCTCAAATTACGTGGCTCTACCTGTAAAACCTTTAGAACTTCTAAAGCAATTATTGGTAACTAGCCACATCTGACATAAGACAGTGTCTGAGGAGGCTCTAAAATGCCACAGGTGCCATTGTGAGCTGCTCAAGAACCCCTTCTTGGCCCAACCTAACAAACCGCTAGTCCCTAAGAACTTTAGGCTAGACCAGTTTTACAACTACCACCAATTGTGTGGTCATGACATGGATTACTTTTAGGCGTTGAAAGATGAAATTCAACGTATGATCGATTAAGGTGACTTGATCTTAGATAGTAGTAATTCGTTTTGTCCAGAAAACCAACCTATGCATGTGTACCAGGACCCGTTAAATGCAAATAATGCAGGGTACACTATCAATGTAGTGGGTATGGAGGGCGATGATTAGGCACAGCCAAAGCAACCCTTTGTGTTGCGTGTGCCTCCTTGCTTGCATCAGACGACAAGCCTGTTAACATTGACAGGTGTGGCTCAACGACAACCTTTTGTCTTCCGAGTCTCGTCTCCTACCTTCCTTCTGCACATCACTATCAGTAAAGCTGTGACCTAGCTCGTGCCCACATCTAGGGAACCCTTTGTCATTAGGATGTCAAAGTCATCATTTTCTCCTGCTACGCAGGAGCAAATCTCTAATTCAATGCCCCAATCATGACCTAACAAGAAAGGAGAAGGGCATATGATGTGTAACACAGCCAAGGATAGGCTTACGCTGGGGCTTCCCAAGCCTACACCTCTCACCTCGGCACCCTTGGCCCCACCTTCTTCTAAAAAAGATAACGTTATACAAACACAACCACCTTCTCCCTACACAAGAAAATACAATCCTCAACCAGAAACCGTTCTGCCCCAAGAGATCTGACTCCTGGGACGAATGGAAGAAGAGAAAGGTAACAAAAAAGATCGTGGGTAGGATCTCCTTGATGCTTTTACGCAAGTCAAGCAAGCTCTCAAATAGAAAAATACAACACTGAGCCTGTACGACTTGTTAATGACATTCCAAAAGCATTGCAAAGCCATGGTTCGCATGCTAATGACCATACCAGTGGATGAAAACTTGCCAGCAGATGAAGAAGCAATACATTCTATTATGCTTCCCCCCGCTATTGAACAACCATGATCCCCCCAGCTAACATTTCATGATGAATCCATTAAGGATGACCCAGAAAAGGATCAGGTGATAATAGCACCCATGTTGATCACTATTTAGGTCGGCCAATACTGAATCTAGAGAGTACACGTGGATGAAGGGGCCGCTTCCAATGTCATTCCATTCCATATAGTGGACAAACTGGGTTTGCTCGACCAAATCAATCCCACGACAACATTGTTCTTGAAGTCATTTAATGGGGCAAGAGTGCAAGTTAAGGGAACAGTGCACATAAACTTTGTAGCAAGGGATCAATTCCCCACAAACGCAGTGTTCATCATTGTCGAGATGCCCAACTTCAACCTAATCTTAGGAAGGTCTTGGTTAGCTCAATTAAGGGTTATCTCATCACCCATTCATCAAGAGATCCACTTGCCCTATGCGAGAGGGGAAGTGATCATCCATGGTGATAAGATGATCCCTCAAGTGGTTAACAATGTAGAAATGGAACAAGGGTTAGAGGTTGAAGTCCCTAAAGATCAAACCCCTATCCCAAAAATTCAACAAGTAGACACAGTGGCCAATGAAAGCTTGACTTGTGCTAAACTACCCTTCCAGGGAGAAGATGGTAACGTAGAGGAATGTTATAATAAGCCTTCTCGCCTATACGCATCGCCAAACCTAAAAATGATCAAGAAACAATTACAGACCTAGCAAATGAACACGTTAGCGTGACATGTTGTATCCGTCCACTATTACGCAGTTTACCCTCTTTCTTGTGTCACATTATTCTTTTACGCATATGACGTCATGGCCCGGAATGGCCTTAAACTACTTACAGCCCGCCACGGCCTAAAACTGGCAACTCGATTTTTATTTATTTTACCCCTTTACGCTTATTATGGCCCAAAATGGCCTTAAACTATTTATGGCCTGAAATGGCCTTAAACTAGTTGCAGCCCACCATGGCCTAAAACTGGAAAATGTAATCTACCCTTTTACGCTTAAGATGATGATGGCCCGCAATGGCCTTAAACTATTTACAGCCCTATGGCATAAAATTGGCAGTTTTACTTATTCTTTTATGCTTACAATGGCATGGCCTGAAATGGCTTTAAACTATTTATAGCCTACTATATGTTCCATTTCATGAAGATAAAATCTTTACTCCAGCCTACATAGGCCAAAAAACATTGTCTTTTACTCCATTCCAATATAATAAAATGTTAACCAATGTGGCCATGTCACACGTCACCTTTACTAACACTTCCACCTGTGTCATCCAACTCCACCTCTGCCTCAAGAAAATCATCCTCGTAAGGACCTTCTTCTTATGGGGTCTCTTCGTGAGGGCGGTCCTCTCTGCAAGGCTCTTCCTCATGAGATTTCTCACCGCAAGGACCATCATCTTCATTACGCTCCTCCTCATGAAGACCCTCTTTTCGAGGACCATCATCTTCATTACACTCCTCCTCATGAAGACCCTCTTCACGAGGACCATCATCTCCATTATGCACATTCTCATGAGGATCCTCCTTGTTTCGATCCTACAGTTTGACATGACGCACACGTTAGCATTGCCATCGAGACTACGCATAACAAGAATGCAATAGTCCTACAACTTACCTGTGATGGTCCTACATCATCTGCAAAAGGAATCTATTCCAAACCAACCCACAGACGTTGCATGATCTCGTCCTTGGTAAGCTCAGACCAAACGCCATCTCCTAGATTAGTTCCAACATTAGCCTTCCCCTTCTCCACAGGAGTCCATCGAGGTGGTTCAAGAAAGAAGGAAGGGACAATGGTTTCCTCACCAAGGAGGGTTATTTTCCTCTCTGGGGAGGCACTTACTATCATTTTCTCCTAAAACTTTTCATACGTTCCAAAAGCATCAATGACATCAAGAAATAGTCGAAGGGACTGCGCTTCAACAGCAGAATCCCTGTAATGTTGGCGATAGGTAGCACATTCTTATTTATACATGGGCTTATGATCTTTCTATTTATGCCTCCATTCTTGGACCATCATGCAGTAATCCTTCTAGTCTTTGTTCTTCTGGGCTAAGAGATTCATTTGGATCTATTTCTCAATGAGTTCACAACTGGCTTGAAAATTTTTTCTGATGACCGTCCAATAGTGAGCATAGTCGATTACAACTGTCTACCAATTCTCATCATTAGCCTCCCGAGCTAACAGAAATTCATTTCGGGACTCCAAGTCCTCAACCCTACCGGTTAGGACATTTTCTCCTTTTCTGCTTTTTGCAACCTCTTCCAAAGAGCTTCGTTGACGTTCTGGCACTCCCATAAAGAGCTGGTCGAACATAATGCACATTTACGCATTTCATCGTAAAAGCTGTGTGGTACTTCAGATAGCTCTGGTGAAGGTTCAAAGGCCGTGTCCAAGTCAACGGACTCTTTGGGATCCCATCTAAGGCAAGATCCTATAACATAAAAATAACAGTGAGATGCAACAAAATGATACAATATCATAATGTTAGTAATCTCCATGTTATAACACTTGCATACCAATCTTAGGATTGATTTACTCTAGATGGTTGATCATATCCTTCGTAATGCCTTCCATAAAGGAAAATTTATCAGGGGTTTCACCCCAATTATGAGTAGGTGCCGCTGACAAGGGCACGACGCCAGTGTCAGAAGTACCTATTACGCAAACAAAAATGGGTTAGACGTAGCATGATAGACATAAAGGAAAATTGAGACATTATGATAACACAAAGCTCAATCGAAAAAAACCCTCAATGGTAGTAACATGAGGCTTCCCTCTGAGGAAAATCCAAACTCACTAGCGACAAGTTGCTCCCCTTTTCCCAGTTCACCCAAAAGGACTTCAACGTCCTCTACCTCCACCTATTCCTCGCACACAGGAACTTGTGTGCCACCTGCATTACTAACAGGAGCCTCCTTTTCCAAAATTGGGGCTCCTCCCTCACGTTGTATAACTATTACTCCTATTTCAGGGGTCAACTCCACTACATTCTTCCCTTTGTCTGCTAAAAAATAGTTAATCAAAGCACTTACAAACGCGATGCGACGTCACGTCTATATGCAGCATAATAAATATAAAAACTAATTATGCATCTCTTTATTTACCAATTGGGGGATCATTCCTGTGAAAATTAATTTGCAACCTCTTTCTCTCTATGTCAGTTGGACCAGCGGACTCCACGGCCAAACTATGTTTTTTCCACTGGACTGACGAATCCACTATTTCTGCTACAAGGCGTTTCCCCCTCGACACACTACTAGTAAAAGAGGGGAGTGCTCCACCCACGCTATCCTGGCCCCACGTATGAGGCACCATGAAACTCTTAGTAGTAATTGAAAGCGAATCCCCAATGCCTTCAGGGGGATCTTGCGATCGGGTAGTGCCGAAAACCTGGGAAATCTAGTTACAATCCTACTACACCTAGATTCCATCCCTCTGAACCACCAAGAATTTGGCAAAATGTCAAAATAAAGCTATAAAGAAGGAAGAATGCACATTGAAGTGGGACTCAAGCTTCTTGCGAAGCTTGACTATTTCAGCTTGCAGACCTTCAGCGAAGTAGCTGGCCCAATTATACCACGTCCCCTCCTCCATAACCTCCCACATGATCCAAGCCTATTCTATGGTAAGGATTCTCCCTTGGGAAAGCAACTTGGGGAAGGTGCAGGCTCGAAAGAGGGGATAAATGGTATGAGCCACCTCCAGCTTGATTTTATCAACATGGATTCCTTTCACTTCCTTGTTAACCCCCAACCACTCCTCTATCTCCTTCTAGTGCTTAGAAATCCTTTTTGACATTTCTTCTATCAGAGGGCCATTAGAGGGAATGCCAAAAAAGTCAGCAAATAGTCGAGCATCAATGTCAAAACTTACATGCATATTATGCACGCATATGTAAAGACGCTTGACTTCTTTGCTGAAGGAGTTAACTAGGATCAACATTTCACCCACGGTGACATCAAGGGTTATAGCCAAAAATAATTCCATTAGCCCAGCTTCCCGGAGGTTATTGGTTAGGACAACTGGGGCCACACTATGGCTAAGCCAATGTTGCACTTCTTTTATGTCGCCATAACGAAACAAAAAACTATTCGCTTCACTCCCAGAGGCCATAACAGTGATCTCCTATGATTCCCTAACTGTAAACATATAACAAGGGTTTGGAAAATATAACAAGACAAAATGATTTCACACATTGTTTCCACCCCATAACATTGTACAATAAACCACCATAGCGTAATTTACCACGTTTGAAAGCCGAAGGAAATGGTGGGATTTTCTCTTGCACATCTATGATAGTGAGAGGACAATCCAAAGTCCACTCCTTATCTAGCCATCCGAGCCTTTTGCACTTGGTGAAAAATTTGACATAGTAGTTAGGGTAATGTCGGAATTCCAATTCTACTTGTCCCATAACACCAGCACATACATTGCTAATAGAGGTGAACTCCTTTATGGCCATTTTGATCATAGACAACGTATCTGTATCACCCTGGAGACCATCATTATTGATGAAAAACCTACATCATAGAATGTAGAAAATTTTTTACACTAGTCACAAATTCAAACAAATAGTTAGCATATTATGACACCATAGAAACACTTACCCGCCTACATAATACACAATCCCAGGTGGATTCTGGAAATAGCTCGTAAGATGATGAGCCACAAATAGAGTGTTGTAGGCATGATAACAATTAAACCTAGGCATATCCCAGATCTAAGACAAATGCCTCAAACCCCTGGCACTCTGTTCATGGTCTTGCACCCGCATGGTTTCAATTGAGCTGTCCACTAGAAATGTCAAGATGCTTTGTGTTGATCCAACCAGTAGCATCTCCAGAATGGCGGCGGCTGTCTCGGCCAACAGATGTGACCAAATAATTGCAATGTAATTGCGTAACAAAAACTATAGAAACTCTCGTGTGCCTCTTTGGAACCAAACCACCTCCTTCTTTACAGGAGCATGAGGAGGAGGAACATTGGCCACGAGGACATGTAAACAACATAGAATGCCCACGATGTCCAAGAAGATTAGGACAGGCTTTAGCGTAATCCTTTACAATGAAACGAAATTCTATTAGGAACAGCAATATAGACATACTAACAACGTAAGAACAACACAGAAAATTTTTCTTCATTACGCAACACTAGGGTTTCCGTTACCTTGACTCCCAGGAGATTGTAGGTTACGCTAGAAATGGATTATGAAAACTGCCCAAACCCTTGCCATCACGCAAGGTCTGTCCCTGACAACAGTGATACAAGTAACACTGCGTATTATCTCAGTGTAACATCCAATATTTATGGGCAAGACGATGGAAACCTATTCATACTACATAAGGGTATAGTACCTGGACTTCCCCAGTTATGCATTATGTACGCACAACATCGCCTAAAATCGCCCTAACCCTTGTGACTATGCAAGGTCAGTCCCTGACAACAGCGATAGCGGTAATAGTACAAACTACGATAGCTTAGCTCATGTGACTAGGTATCAATGCCCGCCATAATACTCATCTTTGTAATAGGTACAATTGCAACGTCATAACAATGGAAATAACAGTCATGTAGGAGGGTAAAAAACCACTTATTGATCGAGCAGAGTAGCCTCCTGCATTTCAACCCTGGCCTTTGAAACACACTACAAACTCTCCTGCACTTCATCGATCTTCACTAATTTGACATGTTTGCCTTTGATCTTTGGCGTCATGGTCCCGACTGAACAACCTTCGCAAAATCACCTCCTTATTCCTTACCTCTGCTCTCCTTCTACTATAGCCTAATTCAAATTCGCAATGTTGCTAGTCTTCTTTGAGGACAAATCACTAGCTTATAAATGAATTGGTTGAAATTAACTGTTGTGTGCTCGACCAATGCAGAATTTTCTCGAAACACAGGTATGTCAGTGTAACATGAAGCATGAAGATGGCAACATTAATCTCATAGATATCGTGTACATTACGGTCTGAAAAGACCCTAAACTAACGCATAGCTCATCGTCTTGTAATCCGGTCGCATTAACTACGTTCTGCACAAAATTCTAAATTAGTTGTCTCGACACGATAAACTCACCACGTTACACTCCCCACCATAGTTCACAAATCACAAATCAATCATATGGTAACGGTCTGCTAAGACCTTAAACTAGCAAATTTTTAACACCATTTCTAGAAAATATTCCATCATTTCATTAGGTTGACAAAAAGTAATATAACAACCTCTGTTCTTGGTGGTTTTGCAGGTCAATTCGCAAAATGGATGTAGCTTTACTCACACCCCTAGTCCTAATAGGCCCATACAGGGAAACTATTAGATAGCTCAATCACGCACTAATAGGAACTGATGCTTCCCTTTTTGATACAACCATAGCAACATTGAAAGTATCCCCAGACTGGCCAGAACACTTGGCCTGAACCCTAGACCTAGAAGCTGGTGATGTGACCGAGGATTCCCTCACTAAGGTCCTTGTGGTTACACACAAAGGAGGAAGCAAAACCCTAAAAGTTAGTTCTCTCCTTGACTAACAAACGTAGAACGATATATCTCGAGTGCTCCAAGATAACATTACGATGTTCGCATGGTCATACGAAGATATGCCAGGTTTAGATCCAAGGCTAATACAACACAACATAGTTTTAGACCTGCATATCAAAGTTATTAAACAGAAAGCCTGGAAGATTAAGCCCGAAATCGCGTTAGCAGTGCATGATAAAATCACTAAGCTATATCAGGTTGGTTTCATTTGCGTAGTTAATTATTTGGACTGGGTGTCGAATATCGTAGTTATCTCTAAGAAAATAGGGAAAATGCGCATCTGTATAGACTTCCACAATCTGAAGAAGGCCACAATTAAAGACAACTTCCCATTACTGAGTATCAACCAACTTATCAATACAACAGCTAGCCACACATTACTATCCTTCATGGATGGATTTTTAGGCTATAATCAAATCCGTATCAACCCAGAACACCAACTTACTACGACTTTCATGACTCCTTGGGGAACTTTCTGTTATACCATGATGTCCTTCAGGTTAAAAAATGCTAGAGCAACCTATCAACGTGCTATGACATACATCTTTAGTGATTACCTCTTAGAGAGATTGAATGAATATGTAGACGACATAGCTATTAAATCTAAGAAGTCGGAAGATCACTCAGGGGACCTAGAGTTAATCCTTAAATGATGTCTCACACATGACCTATGGCTCAACCCAAGAAAGTGCATATTTGGAGTCAAAATTCGGTGCATGTTGGGGTTTGTGGTATCAAAGACTAGCATCCAAGTTAACCTTGAAAAATTTAAAGCCATCATTAATCTGGCATCACCCACGAACCTCAAAGAACTACGTGGGCTACAGGGTAGGTTGCAATTTATCAGGTGGTTCATCTTGAAACTAATAGACAAGTTACACCCTATGGAACATTTTCTCAAGAAAGGGGTTAACTTCGAATGGACTGAGAACTTCCAATGTGCATTTGACAATCTGAAGAAAGAGCTGTTACATTTGCCAATGGTTTTCCCACCACAAAGGGATCAGCCTTTCTACATATACCAGGCAAGCTCAAAGGTGTCTATAGCTATGTTGTTGTGCCAAAGAAGGGATGATGGATCAGAAGTTCCTATCTATTACCTAAGTCATGCTCTATTTGCGTACAAAACACAATACAATGAAGTAGAGTGTAACTATTTAGGATTGGTATTTGCACTCAAGAAATGTAGGCACTATCTCTTCCGTAGCCAGGTCAACATAATCTGTAAAAACAACATTCTGCAAACCATCACAAACAATTTATACGAAAGTAGTAGGATAGTCTGCTGGAAAGCCATCACCACAGAATTCGACTTGCACTACATTAGCCAATCTTCCACGAAAGGCCAAGCGATAGCCGACCAGCTTGCAACATCACTTGTTAACGATCAAGCCATGATAGAGCCTAAGTTTCCTGATGAATAGATACATAGTTTAAGCCCTGTATCGACAGGCCTTGAAGCAACATTATACTTCGACGAAGCTTTGACTACCAGAGGCGGCAGTGCTACTGCTATCATTATGCTCTCCCCTGAGGATGTTCATCCATTGGCTTACCGCCTGGCATTCCCTTGTACGAACAATGTGGCAGAGTACGAGGGGCTCCTCAAAGGATTGTTAATGGCCAGGGAACTCAACGTTCAACACCTGGCAATCCGAGGAGATTTGATGCTCGTCATCAATCAAATCACAGGGGTCTACGCCTACAAATCTATGCATCTACAGCCCTATTGTGATATGGCTAAAGATCTCCTAAAATGATTCATGACAACTGATGTCCAACACGTGCCGCGTAATGAAAACGTTGTAGCCGATGCACTAGCCATACTGCCCTTGAACGTGCCTCCACATTTGTTTGCCACTTGGCCCACTTTAATGATGGAATGTACAGAGCTTGTCATTCAAGTGGCAAAAATTTCTTCTCTAAGCACAAGTACAACATCAGAATGGTACGATAACATTAAAGCCTACCTTCTGCACAATGAACCACTACACGAAATAACACCCGTACAAAAAGACACAATCCGCAAGCGTGCCCTGCAATATGTCATCATTGAAGATAGTACTCTCTGTAGATAATCTTTTGATGGAGTATTTTTAACCTACATTAATAATGACCAAGCGCAATGAATAATTAGCAAAGTCCATGAAGGACTATGTGGGGGACATATAGCCGCACTAGCTATGGCCACTAAAATTAGACGCTTAGGGTATTACTGGCCGTACATGGAATGAGATTTCCTGACCAAGGTTAAGACATGTGATACATGCCAACATTACGTATATCTAATACATGTGTCATTGATAGAATTACATACCACACAGATCACTTGGCCATTCCAACGATGGGGACTAGACATCATAGGCCCCATCACACCTAAGTCTTCCTCAAGACATAGCTTCATTATCACCACCACCGAGTACTTCACGAAGTGGGTCGAGGCTATTCCTCTACGAAAGATTACATCTCAACAGGTTTTCCATTTTATCTTAGACAATATAGTACCCATATTTGGGCTAACTATGACTATTATGACTGACAATGGACCACAATTTAGTAGTACTGAAACCAAATCTTTTTGCAATAACCTTGGTATCAAGCAATCTTTTTCCTCACCGTATTACTTGCAAGCAAATGGTCAAGTAGAAGTAAAAAATAAGGTGGTTATCAATTTACTCAAGAAGATGCTCAGCAGCAACAAAAAATGATGGCATGAAAAAATCCTCTACATGCTATGGGCCTATCGTACGACATGCAAAACAGCTACTAATAGGACACCCTACAGCCTAGTCTATGGATCTGAAGCTGTGTTGCCCCTGGAACTAAAAATCTCCTCATTACGGATGGTCCTCTCCATTGTTATAAATTAGACTCAACAAAATGAGTCCAGGATCATGGATTTAGACTCAGTAAAGGAGAAGCACATCCAGACGCTCGACACCATCGAAAGGTATCAAGATAGGCAGAAACAGAAACATCATCACAACTTGCATCAATGACCAATCAAGAAAGGAGACTTGGTTCTCAAAGCCATTTGTGAACCAATAGGAAAATTCTCTCCAAGTTGGGAAGGCCCTTTCTTGGTTATCAATGCATACGGTAACAGAGCATTCAAGTTAGCAGACATCAACGGCAATGAACACCTGAATCCAGTGAATCATATGTATATGAAGTTGTACTACATCTAAACATCAACTCGACTCAAACACAAGGTAACAAACATCTGCTATGATGTAAAACTGGCAACGTTGTACACGTCCGCTATGACGTAAAATTGGCATTTCTTGCACGCGTCCACCACGACGCTAAACTGGCAAAGTTTCCAACTGTTCTCCATGATGTGAAACTAGAAAGGTAAGCATACATCTGCTGAGATGCTAAACCAGCACAGACTTGTCCATGGGTCATGACATAAAACTGACACCCACAGCATGGTCTGCTGGGACCATAAACTAGCTCTTCCACCATCTACCATGACATGAAACTGGCAAGGTAAGAATACATCTACTAAGATGCTAAACTAGCATAGACTTGTCCCTAGGTCACAACATAAAACTGACACCCACAACATGGTCTACTGGGACCATAAACTAGCTCTTCCACCATCTGCTACAACGTAAAACTTGCAGGTTTCATTCTACCGAGACGTTAAACTGAGACCACGGTCTACTGAGACTTAGAACCAGCAAAAACAGTCAACCAGGACTTAAAACTGGAATCCTTCAATAGAAAATCCATGAAGTAAGTGAGTGTGATCGCTCTTGCACTGCATCCCTACTAGATGGAACGGGTAAGGCGTTGGAATAGACGCAATGCCGCTACCCACTAGAATCCTACTGATTCCTCGGATATGCCTAAAGGCATACTATTGATCCCTCAGAGATGTTGCTACGATAGCCACTCTATAGTTGCAGCTCCTGGGATCAACTTCATCGCTTGGGGTCCCAAAGAAACTGTGGTCATCCATAGTTTCAGTAGCCTCCACCCGTCGTCGCCACCAGACTCTAGCTTAGCAAATTCATCTAACTAGTTCTTTGCCCAATCAATTGAGCAAGATGAATCTGGCTATCGACGGTGACTTCATGAACTACAGCATCAACATAGGGATCCTTGCCCCTTGCTACGGTCCCTTTTTTGTGGCCTACACTCTCCTTTTCACTTCGGACGGCGCTTGTTTCAACAACCTCCCTAGTGATTAGGAAGATTTCTTTTGCTCTCTATTCTCTATTATGTTTTGCAGGTTACTTGCTACGACGATGTTGATCGAGAATGCATTCACTAGGAGGTGAGGTGTCACGACATTTTGAAGTGGCTGCTTAGACTAGCTTGACTACTTGTGAGTGCAAACCCTACCTCTCCCTCCATCAGACACCTTCACTTTCTCCTTCCCTTATCCTTACAACCGCCTTTACCCTCTTCTTTGTTTGTATAGAATGTGAACATATAATCAATTCTTTCGCATCATCATGTCCATGAACTGGCGTAATGCAACTCACCTCATGGAATGTAAATTGCACTCTTAAAAAAATGGGCAAAGCTAGGTAAAATGGATGTAAAAAAACTCATCCAGGCCATACGGGCGTAACACAACTCATCCATGCAAGCCCTTCATATGCAGTATGGCAGCATAACCTCTTGCAAATACACCTGCGAAAGGATGTCTAATAACTTGTTTGCAAAATTTTCATGTTCACATGCTTGAGTCTTCCCCGAACCTCCCTCCTCTCACTTCTTTAAGATCCCTCCTATTCTTCTCCTCCCACCTTCGCACTTCCAAGTTTGACAGAGCAACATTTGAGCAGTTGCCGATGGACGCTGTTGGTGCCTTTACCTCTCTGGTGTTTCATATTCTTTCTTGACGTATTTCGGGCAAGCCCTCTAAACATTAACAAAGAAGCGCTATTGAAACACCATGAAAATTTTGAGGCCTCAACGGTTCAGCAAAATCTTGCGACTTAGGAAAGGATTTGCGACAAGTCGCGGCTCAGCAAGTTCCCTTCTCGACTAAGGGTCTATTGTGCCACACTACGCAGCATAGTGTAATTGACTCCAGAGGACAGAACAAGACAAGGGATGCACAACGGCAAGCCTTCAACTTTGTGAGTCCTCTATGTTTCGAAAATCTTAACTGTTGGCATATTACACCATATTACACAATGCAGCATAATGTAGCATAACGTAGCGTAATGCTAGAAGACAGTCCATCTAATCACAATAACAAAGATGGAAAAATTCGAGACCTCGATGGTCCAGCAAAATCTCAAGGCTTAAGCAAGGATCTACAACATGTTGCACATCTCAACAAGTTTTCTTTTTCGGCTAAGGGCCTATTATTCTACATTACATAGTGTAGCATAATAAACCCCAAAAAGACTAGACAGAAACAAGGGAAGCGCGGCGACAACACTTCAATTTTTTGCAGGTTCGCTATTTTACACTAAATTCCGCTATGCAACGTAATGTAGCATGACCTAGCATAATACAAGCAATGATAGAGATAACACAATTTAGGCATCAGTAGTTCATCTATCACAATATGCTCTCTAGCGTATGACATCATAACCAAAGAACAATTTGTTACCAAAGCTCTAGCAAAAGTAGATTACGACGCATTACCCTTCAGAGCATAATGCAGCGTAGCACCGCAAGCTTCAAACATGAACACATCAAGTCAATGGCATTTTGTAGGTTCAAGACATGCGTCATCTAAACCACATTTTTCTCTTGACCCTAACCTTATAAATACTCCAGTTGACAAGGATCAAGGGGTTGGCAAAAATTTCTCTCGATAGGCAAATTTTCTTCGTGAGCAATTTTCTTTCATTGGAAATCATTAAAAACTTTTGGAAAAGATTGACAAGAGAGCAAAATAAGATCAATGATCGTAAGAACATCGAAGGTGATTGGCAGTAATCTCTTATCAGAAATAGCCAGTTAACGAATATCCTGCTTCGGGTCTGACTCCCTTGTGCCTAGATTGGCTAGAACAAGGTAGATCAACCTTTGCTTGTTTTATCTTTAAATAGCTTTCTTGTTGTTGGCATGTGCTTCATCTAAACTGAAGTCCACCTGTAATCATTGTATCCAACATACTTTGCTCATAAGTTAAATCCCAGATCTTGGGATTGCACACTCTCTAAATCTGGATTCTTGCGTCCTATCTATACAAATTTTTCAATCACTTTGAATCGTTTACATCACTTTCAATTACCTTTGAGATTAACGATATTATATCTCCTCATTGAAATCTCCATTTTTCCATCCAATTATTACAAAATTTTACTAATTAAGTAAGTCCCTATCTGATCAACAAGACTATTCAGGGCACCTCAGATTCGTCTTCTCCAACACGGCCCTCACACGGATCCGAGGTTGGAACTGTGTACATAGAACTCCACTCGGTATTTCCAGCAACCGACATTTTCCTTCATTACAGTTATTTGATTGCTAATGTCTAGATTCTATATTTAAATTTTTGTGTTGATAACTAAGACATGGTTTCTTTTTCATGATAACAGGCAATAATTCCACATCATCCACCCATCCACAAAACTCTATAGTGTTTCCTAGTTTTGAAAATATGCATCCCTTCTTAAATGAAACCTATAATAAACTTGTGACCTTGGTAGTTTTCAAACATGGGAAGAATTAAATAGATAGACAAAGGTGTGACTGTAAGAGGATTTTATGCTATTTGTATGTGTGTACCACCTTAGGTGCATGAGTATTCTCATGGATTTCTCACCATTATGCTTTCAACAAATAATAGGAAGCTAAAGTTTTTGCATGGTGTGGTTTCCATTCAAAAACTCAAAAAAAAATTTGCATTCAAAGTACATCCCTTAGATCAAATAACAAGTTACAAGCACTAGTTATGGGAAATGAAAGACATGTTATCCATGTGTAAAGGTCCCCTCTAACTAAGATCCATCTCACTTCCTACTTCTCTTTTAGGAATAGTGATTGATCTGTGAGAATATTCATGTGCCTTGAGGGGATGGATTAGTCTTAGAATGTCAATGCAAAGTCACTAAAAGTGGTTGGTTTTAATTTAGACAAAGGATGAACATTATTGGATCATATTAATCACAAAATCCACAAGGGACTTCATGTGACCATGATACAGAACTCCATTACATGCTCCATCTCATCCATCTCTGCTTCTCATGTCTCACCTCACTACCTCTTTTAATGTTTTGTTTAATGTCCTAGTTTAATGCATCGAAGTTTCTAGATAGTTTCTTTGATGATTTGGCCCTTAACTAACCAAAACCATTAGTCACCCATGGGGTTCACAGACTCCTTTGTTTGAGGACATGCAAGGGCATTAAGGGCATGACCCTACTATGGGGAGGACCCACTTGCATAATCCTTGCTTGGTTAGTTAATTTCCTTATTCCTTAGGCATCTTTGCATTCAACTATTTTATGCTCAATGATGGTTATGTCTAGTTGTGCACTCCTTCATGACATTTCTCCATCATTCTCCCAATAAAATCTCCTTTTTTGTACATTATCTAGCCCTTTTCACGCATATCATCATGTTCTTGGCTTCTTGGACTTCCTTCAGGCTCCAAATTTGTTTAGAAATTCTTTGTTTTTCATTCATTTTTCAACTTGAAAATTTATTTTGAATAGCTACGTCAATGGGATCCTATCGACGTAGTCAACTATATTGACATGATCTTGTTGATGGAATTTCATTGATGCATGGGAAAATTTTTATATATACCACCCAACACTTGGTGACTTTTTTCCATTTGACACAAACACAAGAGGATTTTTTTGTAAATTTTGAAAGCCCAAAATCTTCCATAGCCCATAACTTTCACACCGTTTGTCTAATTACCCTCATTCTTCAATCCTATAGCTATTGGAGGTGAGATCTATGTTATGGGGGCCACAAACCTTAGGTTTCTAACAAAAAAGTTTTCAAATTTTTTCTACCTCCCACAATGTTTAATTAATAAAATACTATTAAAATCACTAATTTGTGAAATTTAAACCATTCCAATAAACTTCAATAGATACTAAAATGAAATAATATTAAAATAATCAATCTTCCATGACAACTTAGCCAAGTGTAACTACCCAAAGAGAGAAGGTGCCTAAATGTTATAAGTTACACATCACATACTAATCCTTGATTCTGTTGTGACCACAAGTGACACCTAAAGGAAAGCATGGACTTGAGGTGAGACCATATCAAAAAAAGGTCAAGCAGCCTAGAACCAAAAGGGGTCAATAGGTAGAACAACCCAAAGATTAGGCAACTAAAACCCATGCAATGGGACCTCTTTAGGAGGAGCCGAAAGTAGAATCTATCTCATAGGTTCCCAAAGCTGGAATAGAGCAATCCCACCAGGATGAGGCACTAGTACCAAGGCCAAACCTTGACATCACTTTGACAGAGGCTTGTCTAAGGTAAAACATGTCCAAGAAGGTTTAGAAATCTATCCTTTAAGAGCTAAACTTTGGAACCTTCTTGAATTTTGCTTCACTAAATATAAAAAATCAACTTTAGAGCTCTTCCATGTGGCCCATCATCACTTCTAGTAGGGAGTGGTACATGGGAGAGACATATCTCTTCTAGAGAAATAGGTAGCCCGATGCCACAATGACGATCAAGGATATTACTGTGTCCTACTCAGTGGAGGCCATCTCTCAAGCCCATGGATTACTTAAAACTAGGACAAATTTGATGGAAATTCCAATGTATGTGGATCTAGGTGTAAAAAAATAATGGATCCAATGGTGCTATGGAGTTGACCACAAGGAGTATGGTATGCTAATAATGGTAGAATGAGCATGCTTCAAGATCATAGAATTTTAGCTTAATTCGATGGTGAGGCCATGTAAGATGATAGCCTTTTCTACCCAAGCATGTGTCACTCTAAGCAAAAGATTCCTAGTTATCCTTCCATAGTTGATCTATGTCAACATAGACAAGCAATTCAAGGAGAACAAACATGGTAGGAAAGCACTTCCCTTTCCATGTTTAATCAAAAAATTATACAAAATGGGAGAAATAGCTTATTATTCAAATGATATTCTTCATCATGCTCCTATTTCTTCTTAGGCAAAGATGATGACAGATAAAGTGCCTACCTAGGTAGTTCAAGAAGAGGAGTAGCCACCAACACCACCCACTCATGAAAAAATATCAAAATTACATGCTATCATGGAGTGCATGCAAAATATCCAAGAATAACTCTTGTAATAGTAGCAAGTTGGTCTGAGTGGTGATCCATTTGTCTACCAACCAGCCTTGAGCCATGTAAATGAGAAAACTCATACAATAAGCTGGTTGGAGGACATAGTGTCAAATTTCTCTATCCAATGAATTCAAGCACCTACACACTCAAATGCTAGTTCCCAAGAGGTAACAGTGTTCATTCTAGAATAGTAGCAGTTCCCAGAAATCTCTAGAAATATGCCTACCTTCTAAATGTGCTTGGAGAACGGTGATGGGGCAATTGTCTTGGTGATGCATCACCAAGGGCAAGAAACAGCAACTAAGATGGTGGTAGATTAAGTCAGTGAGGCCCTGAATGTTCCTATGGCATCTATGCTAAATAGTATTATGCTTAAAGATGTGAAGACATCCATAGGAATAGCAAGCAAGAGGTTTAGCATAGCCCATCATAAGATATTGTTGAAACAACTAGTGTGAACCTAGTAGCTAATTTTGGAGGTCTTTGACCTTCCGAATGACATCACTACTACTTAGTCAATGCTATTAGAGGAAAGGGGCAAGTGCATCATCATAGAGGCTCAACTTGAAATAGCCAAAGCTGAGAATTAGCACTTGGTTGTAGAATTGGCAGAACTTATATCCCATCTTACTGATCCCATAATACTCAACTGAGCAGTGACAAGGGATGAAGCTTTTTAGTAGCTCTAGTTCAAACTTCAAGATGCTAAGTACACAAAGGATTGAACAATCTTTGACTAGTCCTTAGCTGATGCCACCATATATAATATTCAAAAAAACTTATTGGAGGTTCACTGAAAGAATGCAAATCTAACTAAGAATAATCATCACCTACAAACTATCAAGCTCCAAAATTAGCGAATGGTTGAATATATGAGACAATAGTAGGAGTAGCTTGCCAAGGTGATAATGGACCTAAGCAGGTTAGTAGTAGAAAATCGTAATCTCTTGATGGAGGACATCCATGCACTTCGCTAAAGGCCTACAATTGAAATTTCCACCTAGGAAAATAAGGCCCTTAAATTTGAAAGGGTCAAAAATCATTATAGGGACTAGGTCAACTTGCAAAATGAGATCAATGATAAAGAAATCAAAATTAGGAAGGCCAAGGTAAATGAGGCCCTCTAATAGCTCCAACAAGAAGGTAACATGTGGCAACCTATCTTTAATGGGCTGAACACATACAATAAGGTAAAAATATACCTCAAGAAACTACAGATCAAGGAGATGACCAAATACATGAAGCTCGCCAATCTCTACTATGCAAACTTTGCAGTGCTAACAACTAAAAGGTGAAGGTTAGATTTGGAGAAGTAGGTGGCTAGCTCGTACCTATTGTACAAGGCTGAGTTTAAGCACCATTTGGAGATAAAGCAAAAACTTGAAATGGTAAACACTGAACTTAATGTTCTTAGTTAGTGCTTTACTTATCATAGATCCATAGCTGAGAACTTTTCCCAAAGGATGAATGACCACCATAAGCTATAGAACACTGTCAAGGCATTTGACGTTGAATGAAAGAAATTTGTAGTGTGGTTCATTACTATGAAGGAGTTATTGCGTAGAATGCCCTATCTATGTTATATTCCCATACCAATCCACATTGGTGACCCTGTGTGGATCATGTACTATCCTTGTAGTAAGGAGGAGAAGATGAAGACATTTCTGGATGCTTTTAGTCTTCCACCGGTAGTAAAATCTGAAAATGGCACAAACACCCTTCTAACACAAGCTTAATAAAAAATTTATTGAAACTTCATTTCTAATCCAAATAAAGTGATTCCACCTCCATTGGAAATATGAAACCAAGACCCATTGAGCCATAACCAAAAATTAGCCGAAAATCTTGTTGTTTAGTTAGGAAAAATTCATGAATCTACATGAAATTCTAAAAAAAATAGCATAAAAAACCTAACTATATGACCTTAGGAAAACAACCATAACTCCATCGTTATTAATCCAAATTGAGTGAAACTATAGCCACTGGAAAGATCAAACATAGGGCTACAAACCAATAACATCAAATATTAAAAATATTAGTCATATTCTTAATAAAAAATACACAACCTTGCTTGCTTATTTCATGCAAAAATCTTAAAATTCATAAAGCCTAATTTGACATAATCATGAAAAATAGCCAAAAAATCATAACCATTTAAGAAAAATAAAAAAAATGGGGTAGGATTTCATTAGAATTAAATTTTAATGAACATCAAAGCCTAGATCTGAGAAAAATATCCCTACCCCAAATTTTGAAAAAATGCATGAAAATAGCAAGCCTAATTTTAAAAGTCAAATCTACCAAAGCTAAAACAATGAAAAAACCATAAATGCATGTAGAAATAGCCAAAATAAGAAGGAGGATTTCATCATAATTTCATTTTACCCCCTCTACTAGTGTAGATCTGAAGAAAATGACTCCACACATGGCAAGAAAAATCAATAAAAACAACTAGAAATCTAAGCAAGAAAATGGTTAGGATTGCCTACACTAGAGCAACCATAGATGAAGCCTAGATTGAGATGGGTCTATGTAGCCCTAATAGATCCCTTGCTTGCTCATCTATGTTCTAAATCTATGGACTTTTTCTTTTCCCTTCATGCTTCTTGGATGCCATAATTGTTACAGAACACTAGGAATGATTGAAATCAAGGAGGAATGAAGGTTCAATGTTGGCTACAAGGGGGATGGGAGGCTTCCACACTAAAAATTGATGCTCTCTAGCACAAGAAATCTCTACTTAATCTCTCTCCCAATGTGTTTCTTATCAAGAATGTGAATTATGACTAAAACTTGTGAGAAATAACCATAAAAATCAAACATAAATCTAAAATGCTTCCCTCTAAACCCCAGTTGCCTATTTAGTGCACCATAACTCCAAGTGCACTAAAGTGCAAAGGGGGGAAAGTCTCTTCCATGCTAAGATTAGTGGGAGTTAGGTTAAGAATTTAAAATTTAAAAATTTTGGATGATGGGACACACCATATGCCCTCACTTTTGACCTAAAAACTACATCAATGCTAAGTTTTGGCCACTTTTGACACTTAGAATAATATTTCAACCTTAACTCCCATGTATCCACATTGGGGATGTCATGCCCAGTGTGAACACATGCATACCACTACCTAAAGCCACTAAAACATAACCTTTTAAACAGTTTTAGCAACTAAAACCTACCTATTCCAACCCTTGACTCCCAAAAGGGGGTTGGGCCTTGCCAAAACTAGACAACTTGGGTTTCCATGCTGGGACAATAGTACCTAGCATGGAAGAAGGGGAGTAACATCCATTCTTATTCTCCAAAAATCATCAAACCCATGTTTGACCCTTGAAGTGGGCCCAAATGACTAAGAACCTCTCCAAACACCCCCAACAACCTCAGAACCTCACCAAACCTAGTTGAAAGTGGTCAAAACCTTAAAATTTGGTGGTTCCATGCTAGGAGAAGCCTCATCCACACTAAGCATCCTAGCCCCAATGTGGATAGATGGGGAGAAGACCAAAATTACTAAAATTAACTACCTAGCAACCATTTCTCAAAGCCTAGTACTCCCTCATAACATTTGGTAGTCTAAATTGACTCTTAGACATGTCAATTCTCCTCCCATAGTCTGTTCCACATTGGTGAACATCCCCTCTAGGCTACCCAACATGGAGCTAGTGTGGAAACCTAAGAGGTATGCAAGAAAACCTAAATTATGATCAAAAATAGCCAAATAACCTACCTTGGTAACCCCCTAAACCTTGCCAAAATCCTCTAGGGATTCCAAAGACCTCAAAAGTAGTTAAAAATGGCACAAAACTACCATCCCCTTCTCATCCATGTTGGGGCCATCATGCCTAGCATGGAAAATGGGGGGATATTGCATGAGGCTTCTAGAAGCCTCTAAACTACTAGACCCTAACACCTAGTATTAACCATTGACAATGACAACCCCAAAGACTAACATGCATGGTGGATTGGCTATTGAACCAGTCTATATATGACTTTCTTGATTCTTCCACACTAAGGGAGGTTTCTTCCATTTTTCCTAGTGTGGAAACAAGGTGGATGAAGCTAATAATATTACTAGGGAATCCCAAAAGTAAGAAAACCTTAAATTACCTTGTACTAACACCATAACCTTGACAACCTCTCTAAAAGCCACTAGAATACCAAGAATCAACAAAAATCAACCCCCTAAGGTTCATCCATACTTGGTAGGACATAATCCATGCTAAGAATTCTAGTCTCAATGTGGATGGAAGGGAGGAAACCAAAATTGCTAAAGTTTGCATACAATTTGACTTTCGAAAGCAACACAATCCTTCCATAAGCCACCAAACGTCCAAAAGATATTTGAAATGACCAAAACTTTTTCCCTTATGTTCTACATGATAAAAAGAGTTCCATCCATGGTGAGCATCCTAGCCCTAGCATGGATGGAGGATGGAAGCCTAAAAACTCTTTCACAACCCTCAAAGTGACCAGATTTTGACCCTAGGCATCGATAGTCGACATCAGCAACTCTATGAACATACATGCATAGATAAAAATAGCTAAAATTAGCAAAAAGTAGAGCTCCTCAGTTCCTCCATGTTGGAAGCCACCTCTTCCATGTTGGATGATGTGGAAGTAGGGGAAAAAATTTTAGAGGACTCAAAAATAGCCTTTAAATGCCTCAAACGAACACTAGGAAGCCTTGTGTGCATCCTAGGACCCAGTCTACTCATCCTAGGACCCTTAGACTTACCAAAATTGACCTTGAATACCTAAAAATCCTCTCCCCCAAATATTCCACACTAATCATATGTACCCCAAGATGGATTAATGGGGAATATCAAAAACCATCTAACAACCCTTGACATAACCAAGTTTTGACACTAGGCAATAGTAGCTAATACTAGCAACCCTAGAAACCCACATGCATGGTCAGAAATGATAGAAAATTAGTAAAAATTATATCCCCTTAGTTCCTCCATGCTAGGATTCCCTTCTTCCATCCTAGCCAACTTGAAAGTAGGGGGAAAATCTAGGAAAACACAAAAATAGCCTTTGAACACATCATGTAGACACCCTACAAACCTACATGAACCCTAAGACCAGTTTTACATATTCTAGAGCCCTAAAACCTCATAAAAGTGACTCCAAATGGCTAAAAAGCTACTCCCCCAAATATTCCACACTTAGCATATCATCCCTAGCATGAAAAAGGAGGGGAGCTCAAAAACCATCTATCAAACATCCAAACTAACCAATTTTGACCCTAAACCCTAGTCCTCAGCCCTAGCAACCCCAAAAGCACACATGCATAGTTAATTAAGGAAAAAAATGGTCTAGATATGGGATTTTTACTTCTTCCATACCAAGGACCCTCTCTTCCACATTGGCTAGTGTGGCGATTAACAAGGAACTCATTTGGAGCCCATAGACACCTTAAAATGACACCAAATGACCTTACATGCACCCTAGAACCTTGTCAGCATCAATTGAAGCCTTCAAACCTTTGAAAACAGACCTTGAATAGTAAAAAAGTTATTTCCCCTAGTCTTTCACATTGAGCATGAAATCCCCAGTTGGAAAAAAGGGAAAATCCTTAAAAACAATTAGGAACACTCAAAATTACCAAATTTTGATTAATAACCCTAGTTGTTAACTTCAATAACTCTAAGAGCTAACATGCATAGTCAATTATGACCTGAATTGGTCTAAATCTAAGATTCTTGTTCCATACACAATAAAGAGGATTCCCTCCATTCTAGATAGCATGGAAATAGAGGGGAAGGCTATGTTCTCACTTTTGGTGGCAAGATGACACTCCCAGAAGCTAAAGATCTACTCTAAAAAAGCCTAGGATCTCATAGCTTAAGATTTTTCTTACTTGACCTAATTTTGATCTTCAAAACCTATTCCCCCAAATATTTCTTACTAGAGAAACTCCCCTAGCATGGAAATAGGTGGATAAAACCTTAGGTACCCTTGAATGACCTCCAAACATAACCAAAATTAGCCAGAAACTTGCAAAATCACAATCTATAGCCCTAGGAGCCTAGGAACCTAGTCAACATGCTCTTAAACCACCATAAATACATTGAAACAGTTTCCCCCCATTCTTCCATGTCATAGATACTATGCTCAGCATGGAAGAAGTGGGAAAATCCATTTCAACATGTTTTGACAGCCAAAACTAACGCAAACTACCTGAAAACAAAGCTAGAGGATGCACAAGTTCCAAATCTAGGCTCTAGTTATTAATTTAACATTTTTTATCTTATTTTGATTAAGATATTGATTCTCCATGTTGAACCCCCTCTCTTCCACACTAGCCAATGTGGAAACAAGAGGGAAAGGCTAAAAAACATGCTTTTAACCTTTATAGACCTCGAGAGTGCCTAATTTTTATAGATCTAGCCATGTGTTATCTTGAAAGGCTTTGAGACCTTAATTTTGGACCTCTAGATGTCTCAAAACTTACTTTCCTTATTTTCCATGTTGAGGATCCCTTCTTCCATGTTGGCCAACATGGAAACAGAGGAGGCCCAACATGGAAGCCTTAAAACTCTTGACTTTTAGGTCTACTGATGCCCAAAGTTACCTAATAGTCTTTTAGTCCTAAAACATGGCTTGCTATGGCCTAAAACTAGCAAAACTAAACCCTTTTGACCTATATTAGTCAAATTTCACAATATGTAGCATATTTTGCTTTATTTTTACCTTATTACATGATGCTTTGACTTGCTTTCAGCCCAGTGTTGCATTATCAAACTTGTTGACCTTCTTGTACCCTCTATGCAACCTTATATTCTTTTTATTTACCTTATTATAGCTTTATTTTCCTTCTTTTAGCCTTTAATTCATATCAAATAGTGGGTTTTGACCTTCCCTAACCACCATTTGATACCATGTGACCATGGGTTTCTAAGGCCTTAAACTAGCATCATGGCCTGGTTAGGCCTTAAACTAGTGAAACCCTATCTTTTTTTATCATGTGTAGCCCTATTTCTCATACATCCATTTTCTTGACCCTTTTTGGAACTTTATTTAGCATCGATTACACTTTTTTTTTCTTATTTTTACCCCATTGGTAGCCTTGAATGGCCTTATTTGCATCAGAATAGCATATATTTACATGGTTTTATAGCATTTTGGCATTATTTATTCATCTTTACCTAGGTGTCACTTAATGTGCTTATGGTTGACATGTAGGATGAAAGTATACATACCTAGAAGCATATCAATCTACCGTTGAGCTTACGTGGGCCTCATGGTGATGTAGAATGATACATGAACATTGATTGCCTAGATCTTGAGCCTGAAAGTCTTGTCAATCATGTATCCTCGATAGAGAAACCTCTAAAATGGTATAAAAACCTAGTCAAAGCCCTTGACATAGAGATAGGTGACATACATAAAGACTCTCTAGTTAAGGTTCCTTTCACAACACACAGTGGTAAGGAGAAAACTCTTAAACTTAGTTCGTCACTAGAACCTCAATATGCTCAAGCCATCACCAAGGCCCTATAGGACAACATTAAAGCCTTAGTTTGATCATATGAAGACATGCCAAGTCTAGACCCATGTTTGGTCTAGCACAGCATCATACTAGACCCTAGCATTAGATAGGTTGAGCAAAAAGTGCATGAGATTAGACCTAATTTGGCCTTGGAAGTTCATAATGATATCATGAAGCTATACCACACAAGTTTCATTAGGGATATTGACTACACAAAATGGGTATCCAACATAGTGATAGTCCCTATGAAAAATGGAAGTATCTATATTTGCATCGATTTCCAAGATCTAAATAAAGCAACCATCAAGGATGACTTCCCTCTACCTAGTATTGATCAACTCATTGATACTACAACTAGACAAGCCTTGTTGTCCTTTATGGATGGATTTTTGGGATATAATTAAATTAGGATCAACCTAGAGCACCAACTTAGCATGACCTTCATGAGCCCTTGGGGTACCTTTTGTTGTACCATGATGCCCTTTGGCCTTAAGAACACATGAGCAACCTATCAATGAGCCATGACTTATATCTCCAATGATTACATGTTAGGTTTGCTCAAAAATTATGTAGAAAATATAGTCATTAAGTCCAAAGTGGCCAATGATCATGCTAATGACCTAGACCTTGTGCTTTAAAAATGTCTCAAGTATGAGCTTAGGCTCAATCCAAAGAAATGTGTTTTTGATGTCAAGTCTAGTAAGATACTTGGCTTTATAGTGTCTAAACTAGGGATATGTGTTGATCCTGATAAGGTTAAGGCCAAATCCAAGTTACCAGTGCCTATCAACCTTAAGGATCTTCAAGAATTACAAGGTAGATTACAGTTTATTCATAGTTTTATCACTAGGCTTATAGATAAATTATAGTCCATACAACACTTTCTTTAGAAGGGAGTTCACTATGAGTGGATGGCTTAATGTCAAGAGGCCTTTGAAAACCTTAAGCAAGAGTTAATACAACTATTGACAATCTATCCTCCATAAGAGGATAAACCATTTTACATCTACCTTGCCATCTCTGATACATCCATTTCCTATTTACTCTATTAGAAATATGATGAAGGGGTAGAGATGCCACTTTACTACCTTAGCCATGAATTAGTTACCCATAAGACCTGATACATTGAAGTGGAGAAGTATTGTCTAGCACTAGTCTTCTCACTAAAAAAGTGGAGATGTACCTTTTTCGAAGCCAAGTCAATGTCATTTGCAAGGATAACATGCTTAGAGCCATAACAAACAACATCTATGTAAGTATTTGTATATCCCAATGGAAAGCCATAACCATAAAGTTTTTCCTTCATTACATTTCTCAATCCTAAACAAAAGATCAAGTTATAGTTGTACAACTGACAATTTTACCTATTGATGACCAGGTAGCGATAAATCTTGAGTTCCCTAATGAGCACATTAACAATGTTAGCTAAGTACCCAAGGGTTATGAGGTAGTCATGAACTTTGACAGAGCTTCAACTACCCATGGGGCTAGTGCCGCTGTCATCATAACATTCCCATCAAGTGAAATCCAATCCTTCACCTATCATTTTGAGTTTCCATGCACAAATAACATAGCGGAGTATGAGGGTCTAATTAGGGAGATGATGGTAGCTCATGACCAAGAAATTAGACACTTAATGACCAAAGAAAATTCATAGCTTATGGTTAACCAAGTAACCAATGTCTACATGTGTAAAGCCAAACATGTACAACCTTATTGTGACCTAGGGAAGAAATTGCTACAAAAAGTTATAGTCGTTGATATTAAACACATACCCCGAAGAAAGAACACTATAGCAAATGCAATTGTAACATTAGCCCTAAATGTTATGCTAGATTTCTTTTTTAAGTTTCCCACCTTAATTGTGGACTACGATATTTCCATCACATAGAACACTAAGGATACCATTATGGTTGTCATTCATACTGCTCCTACTAGGGAGTGGTATGTTGATATCAAATTTTATCTTATGCATGGTGAATCCTCACAAGGCCTAACAACTACTCAAAATAATGTTGTACATAAATGCTTGAAGCAGTATGTCATCATAGGTGATAACACATTATATCAACGATCATACAATGGCATATTACTAAAGTTCTTAAATAAAATCAAAGATAGAATAGTCCTAGAGGAGGTTCATGAGGGTGTTAATGGAGGACATATAGGAGCTAGAGCTATGGATGTTAAGATTAGATGGTTAGGCTACTATTGACCCCATATGGAAAATGACTGCCTACAGAAGGTTAAGCATTGTGACAAATGCCAATGGTATAGTAGCCTCATACATGTACTACTAACTAAGTTGCATACCACTCAACTAACATTATCATTTCAATGATGGAGCTTGGATATCATTCAACCTATAACACCTAAGTCTTTGGTAGGGCATAGCTTCATCATTCAAATACTTTACAAAGTGTCATTTTATAAATTGCAACCTTCTACATGTACCACCAACTGAGTTGCATACCAATCAAATAACATGGCCATTTTAGAGATGGGGGTTGGATATCATTGGACCTATAATGCCTAAGTCTTCCGCATGGCATAGTTTCATCATCACTACAACCAAATACTTTACAAAGTTGGTTGGGACTACTCCCCTAAGGAATACTACATCTAAGTAGGTCTACAAATTCATCCTAGATAACATTATAGTCCATTTTTGCATACCCATGATCATATTTGTGGACAATGGATCACAATTTATTAGCTAAGAAACAAAATATTTTTGTCATGACCTAGGCATTAAGCATTCTTTCTCATCACCTCATTACCCTCAAGCCAATGGACAAGCAAAATCAAGCAGCAAGGCCATCATCAACATACATAAGAAGATTCTCAATAATAGTAATTGCAAATGGCATGAGTAGCTTGTCTATGCACTATGGGAATACTAAATAATCTATTGCACAGTATCTAGTACAACCCCTTATAGCCTAGTTTATGGTTTTGAAGTTATTTTACCTCTCTAATTATAGGTGCCTTCACTCTGAGTACCCTTGACTGACTTCATCAATAATGAGATGAACAAGTAGTTACAAATAGCATCCCTAGACTCAATGGAAGAGTAGCATATGCAAACACTTGCTCACATCAAACATTATCAAGAGAGGTAGAAGTAGCAACATCACCATAACTTGACCAGACATAAGATCAAGGAAGGTCATTTGGTACTCAAAGCCATCCATGAGCATATGAACAAATTCTAACCATAACTTGACCATTGATTGCTTATGGTAATCAAAAATGTCTTTTGGAAAGCCAAAAATGCTAATTTTATGGGTTTTATAGGGGGTATACACTTTTGTATGCTAGAAAGATCTATAGGGTGTAGCCCTCACCTATCCCCAATGTGGGAGGATGAGGGTTTTCCCCTCAACCTAGAAACCCTTCCCCCACCCCCTTCCCCTAGCCTCCTTTAAGCATGGAGACTGCATGCACAACATGGAAACCTTCCCCTCTCAACATGAAAGTTTCCCCCAACATGGAGGCTCCACCCTCAGTGTAGAAGCTACATGTCCCCAACGTAGAAATCACAAAAGTCAAATTTCATCACTTCATGCACTCCAACGTTGATCATCCACTTCAGCAAGCATAGCAAAAGGCTCAACATGGAAGATTCATCTCTAGCATAGAAGGTGTGACCCTATCACTATTAATAGTAAATGGAATGGCCATGGGGATTTAGTACTTACTATATATGGTAACCCCTCAAATTTGGATACCTATCTCACCTATATGAGGTATAAATTTGTAGTGATTATGTAGGCAAATTACAACCATTTTGCAACACCATTCATGGCCCAAATCCTATAAAACTAAAACCCAAACACCATTTATAGGTTTCATGATTTTTGAGGTTCAATAATTTTGGAAATTCAATACCATTGGCATTTGTTCTAGACTCCTTTAGTAGTTCAATACTTTTCACATTTCCACACTTAGACATTTTTCAACATTTAAGATCCCTTGAAATCTTCCATGCTTGCATTCTCTTGAGCCCCAACATGGAAGAATTATAGCCTTTGCAACTCCCCTAAGACTTGTGGATTTTGGGTGTCAGTGTTACATTTCTAGGACTCCCAACCTCCAGCATGGAACAATCTGGTAGCCAAATTTCTCACTTTTCTCACCACACATCCCCCCCCCCCCCAAGAGTGATCAAGTTGTACATCTGCAATTTGTAGCAAAGGAGGATCGAAAGCATTAGGAGTGGCTTAGTACCCAGATTGTGGAGTAGATCACATTGGCTTCAATGGGCTTTGAACTCCTATCCTAGTGAAATCTCCTTGGCTCTCTCATGGGAATTTCTTGTACCATTTTTGAAACTCATTCTTTATTATTTTAATAAAGTTTTAAAGTTTTATTTTTGTGTGCAATCTACATTTTCTTTCCATTTTTATAGATCTGTACTTCTTTGCATCATATTGCTTAACTCTTTATTTTGCATTTCGTAAGTTCCTAGGTGATCTATTGAACCTTCTAGGGCATCTTAAATTCCATTTTTTTGGAGGCCCTAGGGATTTAGGATTAAAGCTATTGCGTGGATCTATCGATTTTCCAATGATCAATTTTTCTGGTTGTGACAAATTAGGCATAAGTTCTTTCCCTCATCATGGCTATGTAGAATCTTACTTTCATGTTTACTTACCAACCTACTCTAATACCATGTTAATTTTACAATATCTACGATGAGCAATTGAGCAACCAAACACACCAAGATAGAACAACACAAAAAAACACACATCCATGTTCATCAACCAATCACTATTAAAGATATGTAAATCATCATGTCCAAATAACAAATTATTATAATTTTACTTAATGATTATGAATATAGATCAATGAATACATTAATTAAAATAATCAAATTTATAATAAAGAATGTAACACCATGGCATTGTAATAGTGTCTAGAACCATGAGAACATCACCATGGTATGACTACTTTAATATAATTAAAATAAAATGAAGAGTTTGCATATCTATCAATAAGTTCTTTAACATGATGGTCAAATAGAATGGATGAATAGAATCTTGAAGGAATACTTAAGATACATTATCTAGTTTGATCAAACAAACTAGGTGACTCTATTGGTTGTAGCTTAGTTTAGTTACAACATTTAAAATTCCTCAACTATAGAATTCTCTCCATGTAAGTTGATCTTTAAGAAACAACCATCAATATTCTAATTGTTGAAAACCTCATATCAAGATCTTAATAATTCAATTGATAAGTTTGTGAAATATTGGATGGATCGTATCTAGGTGAGGAGGCTATACTTGGAGAAATTCATCTAGCATATGAAAAGGTATGTTGATAGCAAGTGGAGACCATTGGAGTTTGATGTTGAAGAATGAAATTTTTTTTAATATGAATTATGCATGGTAGATGAGGATAAGGAAGGGGGCAATTTAGAAATTCTTGAGGTGCTATGATGTACCTTTCAAGATAATTTCTTGTGTAAATTTGGTTGCATATAATTTACAATTGCTAGAATATCTAGAAAAATATCATCTTATGTTTCATATTTCTATTCTAAGAAAGTTTAACTTGGAAGATGCTAATCCATTAATATTAAGATCCTAAAGGACTCCAAACATTGATATTAAGATCCTAAAGGACTCCAAACATTGATATCCCTACTAGAGGTAGAGGACTGATTCACATATTAAGTAAATTTTGGTCCAATTATTAAGGTTAGTATATTTTGCATGAAAAAGAACAAATCTTTTCTTTCTTAATCGAATTTACTCAAACATCTCTAAGCCATGGTTGAATGTTGAGTTTAACATTTTGTACTTATAATTAAATAAGAATAGCCATTAGAATTTTTTTGAATCATTGATTACTTTATTTTTTAATCCATTAAGTTCTTCTTTTTATTTTTTACTACTTTATTCTATTGAAGATCATCAATTTTATCAATATCTATCAATAAGCACTAATTGCTTTACTAAATTCTATTTGTTAGAGATCATAGAAAGATCAGTGGAGATCGATCCAAAAATATATCAATCTTAGTAGCAAAGTTGATATGGAATCACTCACATTGAATTTCAAAAGAAAGTACTCTTGGAAATAATGGAGATATTAATCTACATCACCAAGGTGACCTAATTCAAGTATCGAAGTGAACTAACATCGTGATATAGTTTGATAACCCTGCAACTAACTAACATTGAATTCTTCAATGTAAATCAATTACCTAAATATTGATTTTACTAAATTTTTTGAAGTCTCCTTTGGTATAAATATCAAAATTGAAGGAGGAATAAGGACATTTTGCCAAATTCAAGAGAAACCCATACCAAATTGAATCCCTCTTTAAACTATTGTATTGACATTTTTTAAGGAATATTGTTTGTACTCTGTGGCAACCAACAACAATTTGATGTTATTTTAGCTATGAATCTACTGCATGGTGAGGATAATAGACCAAGGTCACACATTAGGTGATATCTTCTTTATAATCATCTAACATTTGTGATAATTTTATATGCTTTTAAGTTGGTTTAATTATTTGTTTCCACCTTTGAACTTAAGATTAGGAGTTAAGGTGAGGACTTTCATTTTACTTATGAATCACAATCATATGTGTAAAGTCTCAATTGATTTTAGGTCTAATTATTTATTATCTTGATGATATTTTTGACTTCCAAATATTCCTCCACTAATATGACTCATGGGTTAGTCACATATGAGGTGACATTTCTACAACATATATAACAACAAAGGTAACTCAATAACAAACTTTGGTTGACTCATCAATTTGGCATCTTTATTGTGAAGGCTAAAAAATTTAATCATCATCAAGGGTTCTATATATTTTCAAATTTATTTTATATATTTAGCACTTCTCAAAAGGTACGCTTTATTTTTCTTTTTATTTTCTTTTATTAAGTAGTTTTAGAAATGGTTTATTTTAATTTTTCTCTTGTATTAAAAAATTTTAAAATAAGGAAAAAGTACAATTCCAAGAATCAACCCCTCTCATTTCCCAACCTAAAGAAACTGTTAAAAAAATTCTAGTAAGGCAGTAATTTGAAGGGTAATTAAATCAATTTGTAAAGTCATAGGATTGGTTGTCCATGAATGTGCTAAAGAGGAATATGATTATTAAATGAAACCAACAAAGCAACCTAAAAATCCAACATGAATTCAACCTCCTAGGAATACCATTAGTCTTTATAAATGTACTTGAACTAACTTGAGATAAGATCAAGAGGAACAAAGATAATCAAATCCTATTCCTTTCTCCTATTTTAAGGAGTATCTCCATAACAAAAGGGAAGATTCAAATGAAATATGTCAAGAAAGGGAAATGACACAATCTAAATTATCTACATCTCTTAAGCCTCTTTTTGATATTTCAACTATTCCAATGCAAACTATGAGTTCAACTATGATGGCAAGTTCTCAAAATCTAGGCTTTAGCCAAGTGTTAAGCATTACAACCACAATGGAAGGAACTAATCAACTAGTAAATACATTAAATTTTTAAATTCCAACTACATCAGTAGCCTTTGTTTTCATACCAAGTTCAATTGTAACCCCACCAATAACTTCCACTTTTACATTTGGATCTCCTTAACACCATACACCTTCTTCACTTTATTTTGGTTTAATTCCTTTTTCCTATTTTAGTATAGGTTCTAATATTTTTGTTGGACAATCCTAGAAAGGATAAACTCTTGGTAATTTATTAAATCAAAGAACATCAATCATACCTCAAGGACCATTAGTTTTCCCATAAGGTAAAGACATGGAGGTCAAAAGTATTCACTTATTACCTATTTTTAGAGGAACAAATGATGAATATCCAATCACTCACATAAGAGAATTTAAAACCACATTAGTATTTTTGGCACCTCAAAGTAAAGATAGAACTAAGATGATTGCCTTTAAATCAACCTTGAAGGATAAAGCTAATTTTTGGCTACAAAGCTTGAGGAGCCAATTTTGTTCATGGGATGAATTTAAGGCTACATTTATCCAAAGATTTCTCTCTAATGATAAGCTATATTCATTAAGCAAGAACTAATGAGTTTTATGCAACAAGAAGATGAGGATTATGAGAGTAATTTTAATAGGTTTAAGGGGTTGTATTTAAAGAATCCCAACCATGGATTTTCAACCCATCAACTTATCCAAATCATTTTAGAAGGTCTATTACCATATTGTAGGGAAAATGTTGACTTTTCATGTGGTGAAAATATATTAAATGTAACACCAAAGGATGACTAGAGTAATAGATTCATTAGTATATCAAAGTAATAGATGGCCAAAACCTAATATCGTGCAAGGAATGATCCAACAAACTAAATAATTAAATAAAAAATTGGATGAGTTAACATAATTAATAAAGAAGCAAGCTCATGTTATGTAAAGTGAACTATGTAACCTTTGTGGTAGCCAACAACATGATTGTGCCACTTGCCCAACCTTAGCATATTGTCATGAGGAAGTACAAGAATTGGTAAAGGCTTTTCAATAATATAGAAGCCAACCAAAAATTACCTTCCAACAAAGACCACCTTTCCAACAATAATATCCTCAAAATAATTTTAGACCTTTTAAAAACCCAACTAGTGAACACTCGGATAAACTTACTCAAAGTCTTCCTTTATTGAGGAAAATAGACAATTCATGAACAAAACAAGAAGAAGATTCCAAGATCTAACAAACAATGAATTACCTTCTCAACTTGAGCTAAATCCTACTTCTCAAAGGAAAGATAAGGAACAATTACATTCCATCATCACTAAGAGTGGAAAGGCTATTGAGCCTATACCTCAAAAGAAGGTTAGATTTCAAGAAGTTGAGACACAAGAAAAAGCTCAGCCACAAGTATTAAATAAGGAGGAGAACAATCAATAAATAAGGAAAAGATGACAACCATTAACCTCTTCTTCTTTACCATGACAAATATTTTTACCCTCTTTTCTTAAAAGTTCGCAAGAGAAATTTACAATCAAAGCTCATATAGAAAAAAGTTTTAATGAGTTATATTAGCATATTCCATTAGAAAAAGCTATAAAAGATACACCTCTCTATGATAAATACTTAATGGAATTATGCATGAGAAAAAGAAAAGAAAATATTCCTACACAATTCTATTTGGTTCATAATTTGTCTCAACTAATAAGAAGCCATGAAGTTCCAAAATACCAAGATCTAGGTTTACCCAAAATTCCAATTAAGATAAATGGATAGAATCATAAGAATGCCCTATTGGATCTAGAAGCTAGCAACAACATTATGCCACTTGAAATGGCTAGGTCATTAAATTTGGAGGATATAAGTAAGGTATATATGAAAATATTTTTGGTTGACAATTCTAATGTAAAACCTATAAGAGTTGTAGGAGATTTAATTGTAGAGGTTAAAAAAGAAAAATACCTGGTTGACTTTGTAGTGTTAGAAGTAAAAGATCTAGATTGTTTTCCCATCATACTAAGAAGACCTTGGTAAGAAACAACTGATGAAATAATTAATTGTAGATCAAGTCAACTTTAATTATCTTTTGTCAATCTTACTTTTATGCTTAATATATATGATAGAGCAAAAGAGGACCAATTGAACCAAGATATAAAGGAAGTAAGAATGATCTACATAATACCCATATTAGCAATGGCATAAGATAGGGAAATATTAGTGATGAACTGCGATATTGGATCCACAATATCAGGTTTGCGATATCGGATCCTACCAAGTGATATCGAACATCCAATATCGAAACCTGTCTCATTGCCTATAAATAAGAGGTAGGTGCACTTGGTTTTGGCATTAGTTTCTTAGTCCCTTACCTGAACTCTTGTAGTTTTCCCTTTCCAAAGTTAGAATTATTTCTGAGTGCTCGTAGTAGGAGTCATAAAGTGAATGGATCTTTATTCAAGCATTAGCACACTTTGTGTTCGGAAATAAAGACAAACTTTGTGATAAACCTTGCAACATTTAGAATAGCTTATTTATCACATTTAATGTTATTTAAAGTTATTTAATGATTTCATTAGTTAATTGATGTTTCTTTTATTGATTCGTTAATTTTCACAACTAAGCACACTCAGTACGACCACTTCGAGCATACATGGAACACTTGGTAACCTAGTAACGACTAGCGTTTGGTAATCCTAGTAGTGTTACACTAGTTCAAGATGTGTACAGAGAGTGGGAATAGATGCTGGTGTTAGGACTAGTTAGAACCTAGCTAATTAGTTAATTATTTCATTTATCCCTTTTAGCATCAAGAAATAAACATAAAAAGCATAAAAATCATATACCTTAAGTTTACTTAACCATACAATCATGCCATACAAGTAAGCTTGGGAAGAGAACGATCACCTAACCCATCCTTGTTTTGTGAAGGCACATAAGCACTTAGTCCTTAGAGTTCAACCAGATCATGCGTAATGCTCATATTTGTATGGTTGAGTGTAGGGGTACCTCTCCACTCATCATTGGCATCGTTGCTGAGGACTTTGTTGTTTGTGCGCTAATTAGAACTTAGAAATCTTCCCATCATAAGAACGAACCCTTAGGGTTAGTTGTAAAAATAAAAATATAATAATACATTACACACTGAATAATTAATCATGTCTTCTTCTTCCTATGAAATTGCTTCATTGCCTAAGTCTGATACAATGAATAGTTGGAGGCGTAGTACACATGACGATGATCCACCAGTGCACCAACAGTTTCTCTTGGTATACACTCATCCCGATGAGTATGTACTAGACTTTACCTTTATCCTCCACCAGGATGAATAGTTGTGATGGAATGATTTAGAGGATAACATAGTGTTACCACCCAATCGCTCAATCCCAAGCATGCTTCTTCGTGCTCTCACACGAATTGGTATGCAGCACTTACAATTGTAGTACATTGTGCATGAACAAGATTCAAGAGATTATCAACCCATAGAGGCACAATGTAAAAGGGACCTACAATAGGAGAGACATTACAAATCTATGAAGGGAAAGTGGTCTTAAGATGTCCCGTATGTCATAAGTGAAAATGAAGGTGGTGAACCTACCTTAAAATGTTTTTCACATAACAATGTTCATCTCATTGACTTCGGTCAAGGAGTTTTGTATCAGAATATTCACTCAACCATTCATAACCTAGGTTCTAATACCAAAGGATACAAAGGATCTAAAAAAGGAACATGAACACATAACAATGATAGACATTCTGATCATAACAACAGCCAAGGCCGTGACCACCAAAGAGAAAGTGATAGGCACCATCATGGTGCTAGTCCTCCTTCCTCTCCACCTTCATCATCTCCTTCCCCCTCTCCTTCAAGATTTGGTTGTAGTCATAAAGAGAAATATCATGAGCACAATGGTAAGCAAAAAAAAGATCATAGCCAAAATAGTCGAGAAAGGGGACGAGGACATTCTAGAGAAATGCATCATGAAAGGAAGGAGAGTAGGGAATAGCATAGGCATCATAGATGCCATAGAGAATACAATCACGATGAACTCCTACTTGCTACCCAAAGTATGCTAGACATAACTGAGGTTGTTAGGATCCCAACAAGGCACCAAAAGGATAGTAGGATCAAAAGATTAGACATGAACAATATCCCACAATTTGAAGGGGGATACAATGCTAATCCTCAAAATCATCTACAAGCATTCTATGACACATGTGCCTTGCAAAATATAGAAAATGAGTGGCAAAAACTACAATTTTTTCCATGGACACTGATCAAAGAAGCAGAAAGCTGGTACTAGTCGTTAGAATGAAAATCCATTCATTGATGGAGTACCATGTTAGAGTTATTCAACGATAAGTATCAAATGTACTCCCAAGTGTCCAACCTATGAAAGAAAATCCAAGGATGGAAATAAGGAGGACACGAACCCTTGGATGTGGCCATGGGCCAATATTATACATTATTACATCATTTCCCTAGCAATGGTTACTCGTAGAGGGAACAACTATGCCATCTCATAGATGGGCTTAGGTACGAAATGCAAAGAACCCTTGAGACTTATGCCCAAGGAATGCTATTTGAGCTTAGATTCCATCAAATACAAAGATTATTGAAGCAAGTTACCAAGGAGGAAGGTGAGTTAAGAAAAAGAGAAAGTGCAAAGAAATACAACAGAGATCCTTCCCTCCAAAAGAAGGAAGTTAGATTTTGTGAGGATGAAGAAGAGTCACCACTTGAAGAGATGATGAATAGGAAGACTTTATCCATTCAAAAGTTTGCATTAGATATATCAACAAAGGTAGATCAAATGTGGGACTCCCTAGATAATAAATTTCAAACCATTCTCAAAATAGTAGAGGAGTCTAGAGAGCAAGGTAGTGACCAAGAAAGGAGAAAAAAGAGAGAAGCTACAGATGCACATAACAAGGGTAAGGGCAAAGTTACCATGCTTGAAGAGGTTGTGGATTCAGACACAGACAATGATAGCAAATGTGAGATATGCCAATATGACCATCCTAAGGAATGTTGCCTAGTAGTGTCACATCTGCAAGAGTATGGGGTGTATGCACTAAACCCACGATTAAACAAACAACAAACACCCCAAAGGTTACCTTATCCTCAAGTTAACCCAAGGCAGTTCCACCAACCCTTGACGTATTATTCAAGTGGAGCTCCACCATAATTAAATGAATAGTATCAATAGTGGTAACACCCACAATTATGGGGAATGCCACCACCATATCAACAGTACCCTTACCATCAACCTAATCCATATGGATACTACGTGCAGCAGCCAATCTCTCCATGTGACTCTACTAGTCACATCACTCCTCAGCCTCACTACCAAGTCCACGAGTACTATAGAACTCCTTCTCCTAGGAGAGATGTTCCACAAACGCACTATCCTTCTTATCCAACCACACCTCTTCCACCCTTAGCTCCATTACCACCTACTCCAACTATGCAAGGTGAGATCCCTTCCCAACCGTAGCAATGTAATGCTACAAGTGCTATCAACCCTCAACCTACTATTGGTTCAAAAAAATGCACAAAGAAGAGACCTTTCTTTAGAACCAACATTCCAACTAAGTCCTTACAACCACAAGAAGCTAATCCTCCAAACACCTCGCCATCATTTGAATCTTTAGAACTCCCTTCAAACCAAAGACCACACTTAACACACACAGTCATGTTGACTCATGCCATTATCAACTGGATTAAAGCCTGTCATCTTCCTAGGAAATTCTTTGATCCTAGGAGTCCTCTTATATATTTACAAATTGCTAAGAATGAGCCATGCAAAGATCTTTTGGATTAAGGTTCTGGTGTCAAATTAATCTCTTAGGAAATGTACAAAGCCTGGAACCTACCTACACTAAAAAAGAGTAACATTCATTTAGAGCCAACCAACTAGTCCATCATTATTCCATTAGGACTAGTGGAGGACATTGTCACCACTATTTGTGGGTGGTCATATCCAGCTGATTTCCTAGTTATTCAAGTCAACAACTACAAGGGGGACTTTCCAATCATTATGGAAAGATCATGGCTAAGCACAATTAATGCATGCCTAGGAATACATGATCTTTCCCTAGAAATATTAAAGGAAAATACGTTTGGAAAGATCAAGAAGAAGAAAGTTCCATGCATCGCATACATTGCAACTACATGCAGAAGGCATGGTTTGTACAATGTTTAACAATTCCTACATGCAACCAGTATGTACAAATAACTAACATACAAAGATGCATATATGTAACAACCACAAGATAGGAAAGCACCTAGTGGCTGATAGCTAACCAAGAGAG
This sequence comes from Gnetum montanum, assembly GCA_015680685.1. Classification (NCBI taxonomy): domain Eukaryota; kingdom Viridiplantae; phylum Streptophyta; class Gnetopsida; order Gnetales; family Gnetaceae; genus Gnetum; species Gnetum montanum. The sequence continues at coordinate 457,492 of MNCI01024877.1, forward strand.
CAACTCAACTATATGCATGGAACAAACTGAAAGCTTGACTTGTGCCTACATCGATAGCATAAACACATTAGAGCAAGTAGATCGCCAACTTCCAATTCCTGACATCAAAAATATCAACTAGGGGAAGTTGGAAATCCCTGATGAGTTCAAGCAAGAGCCCCTTAAGTTAAAATCGTTGCCCACTGGTATAGAGTATACATTTCTCAAGAATGGAAAACTGGTAATCATTAATGCTAAGCTTGCTCCTCAACAAAAAGAAAGACTACTAAATATGGTAAACAAATGGTCAAAAGCCTTTGCTTGGTTATATCCTAAATTAACCAAAATAGATCCTAGGATATGCCAACATAGAATTTACACTGACCCCTCCATGAAGCCTCAATGACAACCACAAAGGCAACTAAACCCAAAACTTAAGCAAGTGGTTAAAGAGGTGAACCGCTTCTAAAAGCTAGGTTCATCTACCCCATTGTTGATAGTGAATGGATTAGTCCCTTGTTCATTGTTCCTAAAAAGGGAGGCAAATGGAGGGTGTGTATAGACTTTAGGCTACTGAACATGGCAACATTCAAAGACCACTTCCCATTGCCATTCGTTGACCAAGTCTTAGAAACCATTGTAGGGCAAGGCTACTATAGTTTTCTAGATGTTTATATTGGATACAATCAAATTCAAATAGCACTAGAAGACCAAGCCAAGACCACATTTACAAGTCCTTAGGGAACATTTGCATATAGGCAGATGTCATTTGGCTTGTGTAATGTCCCGGCAACATTTCAAAGTTTGGTCCTAAGCATATTTTAGCAGCAAATAGAAAATGGTGTGGAGGTCTTTATGGATGATTTCTCCACCTATGGAGTGGACATCAAACAAGCATTGGACCAATTAGAGAAAGTACTAAAATGATGTGTAGAAACCAACTTAAGGCTCAATTGGAAAAAAGGCCATTTAATGGTCCAAGAAGGTGTTGTGTTAGTGCATAATATTTCACAAACATGGAGAGAGGTAGATCCTAAAAAAAATAAGGTTATCAAAGGAATAACTCATCGACCTAAAACTATAAAAGATATCTAGTCATTCCTTGGACATACTAGCTATTATAGATGCTTCATTGAGAACTTTTCAAGGATTGCAAAACCTTTGGTAGAACTAACAAAGAAGGATGTACCCTTTGAATGGAACAAGGAATGTGAGCTAGCCTTCCAAACCTTAAAATAGAAGCTTGTAGAAACACCAATTCTACAAGTTCTTGACTGGTCCAAACCATTCCACATAATGATTGACACATCCAACTTTGCTTTAGGAGTAGTACTTACACAGTTAGATGATCAAAAATGACCCTATTACATTCACCATGAAAGTCAAAGTATTGCTAGTTCACAACTAAATTACACCACAATAGAAAAAGAATTAATGGTTATGGTGTTTATACTAGAAAAATTTAGGCACTGTGTATTTAGCTATAAGATATTCGTACATACAGATCATAGTGCAATATGGCTCCTAATGAATAAACCAATGGTGGGCCCTCACATCATACAGTGGCTCATGATCTTACAAGAGTTCAACCTTACAATGATCAATTGCAAAGGCACCGAGAATGTTGTTGTTGATCATTTATCTCAATAACGATGGGACAACAAAGAGGACGAATATCCAATTTTGGATCATTTCCCTAATGAAATCCACTTTGTATGTGTAATAAAAAATTAATTAACCATAGAGACAAATTGGTATAGTAGCATTCTTACCTATCTCCTCACACAAGAAACACCACAAGGGTTAGACGTTAAAAAGAAACAATAGTTTCTTCACTGAGCCAAATATTTCATAGAAATTAATGGACAACTTTATAAAGTATGTTCTGATGGCTTGGTTCGATGGTGTGTTCCCAATGTAGATCAATTGCAAGTTCTCCAAGATGCTCATGAAGGCTCTTGTGGGGGTCATTATGCTAGGAGATGAACAGCTATTAAAATATTTCTTGTAGGATATTATTGGCCTACATTATTTTGAGATGCTCATCACTTTGTCCAATCTTGTGAGTGCTACCAACGTGATGGGGGAATGACTGCTAGAATGGAGGGTCTGCAACAATGAATTCAACCCTTAGAAACCTTTGACATATGGGAAATTTATTTTATGGGGCCTATTACACCAATGTCTAATGGAAAAGCCTACATTGTCATTGCTATTGACTATTTTACAAAGTGGGCAGAAGTAGCTGCTATTATGAATTATACATCATCTACCACTACACGATTTGTTCAACAACAAATCATAAATAGCATTGGCATGCCTTGTGCACTTATTTCTAATAATGATACACATTTTATAGGTGTGACTTTCTGAAAGTTGATGCAATGCTTAGGAGTTGAGCACAAATTGACTACACCATATCATCCTCAAGCGAATGGTCAAGCAGAAGTCACCAATAGGAAGATCACAAAAATATTAACACAAACCATTAGCAAATATAGGCAAGATTGGAGCACCAAGCTGAATGATACTCTTTGGGCATGCCACTTCATGTGGAAACTCCCTATAGGCTACTCTCCCTATGAGTTAGTGTACGATAAACTTCTAATACTTCTTATTCAAGTTGAGCTCCGTACCCTATCCATATCATGTGACCTTAACCTTGACCTCAATCTAGCACAAAAAGAATGGTTAATGAACCTTAACTTGCTAGATGAGAACCGATTAGCTACCCTATCATCTAATGAATTATACAAGGCCTTTAATAAACAACATCATGACCTAATGATTAGGAAAGTCAAATACCAACTAGGAGATAAGGCTCTGTATTAGAATCCCACACATTTGCCACAACAAACTAAATTTCAAACACTATGGGAGGGACCTTATATCATTCTTGAAACTTTTCCTTCAGGGACCATGATGATTGATAAGCCTAAAAGCCCAAATAAGAAATTACTAGTCAACATCTAGCAAACCAAACCAATCCATGAGCCTAAAATAGCTAGTCCTAATACTACCTCTATTGGTGGACAACCCTGATCCTTATTTTGAATCACCTCCTTCCAACTCAGTCATGGGGGAGATCGTCACCAATGCTAACCATTCTAAGCCCTCGGTTCCTTTTGTATTTTTGTTTTACACATTTTTCATCTTTACTTGTTTTTGTTTTACACCATCGTTAACATTTTTACTATTTATTTGTTTGATTTATTCTTAATTGTCACATAATAAGTGCTCATGATGGTGGATTGTACTATAATGATTTTGATTGCTAATGTTTGGTTTTTACCTTTGACTTTTAATGTTGATACTAAGATATGATTTCTTTTGATAAAATAGGCAATGATTCCACATCATTTATTCATTCATTCAACTCTATGATCTCCCTTGAGCTTGGAACTGTATTTTCCCTTTTTCTAAGTAAACTTATTAATGAATTGGTGGCTTGGTACTCTTCAACCCAAGGAAATATTCAAATGGATTGAAAAGGGTATGACCTCAAGGGGATTCAATGCATTTGTGCTAGCTATTCTCTTATGTTCTTGGATTTTTTTCATAAGTTTTCTACCATTCTGCTCTTGACCAAATATTAGGAAGTTAACTAAATCAAATAAGTCTTTGCATGGTGTGGTTCTCATGCAAAAAAAAAAATAACTAGTGGGAATTCAAAGCATACCCCTTAGACATAATAAGAAACATGGGCTACAAGCACTGGTTATGGCATTGGAAAGACATGTTACCCATGCCTGAAGGTTCCCTCTAACTAAGGCCCTTTCTCACTTCCTACTCCTCTATCTTTCTCTTGTTGGAATGGTGGTGGCTCTGTGGACATATTCTTGTTGCCTTATGAGGATGGATTGGTCAAGTGTGTTGATGTGAGGTCACTGGATGTGGTTAGTTTTGATCTAGATTTGGAATGAATTCTCTTAAGTCACCTTAACCACATAATACATAAGGGACTTTACATAACCTTGATCTTATTCCATTCTCTCTTCTCTTCCAAATTTATTTTTATATTCCACCTCATTTTTGGTTTTATGATCAGTCTATATCTTGGTTTCCGCATTATTATTCTTTGGTAAACTCTTGTGGGTAAGTCCTTAACCATTGTTTCCATATGTCATTCCTAGAGCCTACAGAATCTTTGGTTTGTGGGTATGTTAGGTCATAAAGGGCATTATCCTTCTTTGGGGAGGACCCACTAGCATTCCTTTTTGATACAATTGTTAAGCCATTTCCCTTAAACATTTCTGCAATGAACTATTTCTCATCTCATCCCATCCATGACATCCAATTTTGTTTTATTAGCTTCACCATTCTTCTTCCTCTAATCTTCCTTCTTCTTTCATTTTTCATCTTATCGCTACTAGAGATTTGCTATTAGTCGTGGGGGCACTATCACAAAATTTTTCACTCCATTACTTATGTCACCCCTACACATTGGGTAGTCACCAGTGATAAGCCTCTAACCCAGCATCTACCATACCCATAACCTAGTTAATGTGCTTCGTAGCGAGGCAAGGTATCAATCACATTATATCTTATCTATCCTTGCTAATTCATGACTGTGTTGTATGTGCAAATGGCAATCAAATGAACAATGGACTGGGATAGGAGGGAGAACTCAAGATGGACTAGAGCTGAAGCAGTTATGCAAGGAACACTCATCATATGGCCATGGATGAACAATGGTGTGCACATTAGCAACAATGTGCCTCATTTGTTTTCTCTCTTCAAGCTATCAAATAAAGGTCTAGATGTCATCTATGTATGGTGTTCATCATAATGGGTATGAACACCAATGTTGTAATATGTTTGTCAATCCATTCACCGGGCACTTTGAGTCTATCATTTCATGTCACAGTCAAATTCTTGTACAGTCAATAATCTCATACCTTCCTAATATTTTGTAGAGAACTCAAGGATGAGTTTTAATTTAGTCATGGGGGTATGATGAACTGCGATATCAGATCCATGATATCAGGTCCGCGATATCGAAGCTTCCCAAGCGATATCGAACATCTAATATTGGAACCTGTCTCATTGCCTATGAATAAGAGGTAGGCGCACTTATTTTTGGCATTACTTTTTTTGTCCCTTACCTAAACTCTTGTAGTTTTCCCTTTCTAGAGTTAGAATGTTTTCTGAGTGCTCGCAATAGGAGTCATAAAGTGTACAGATCTTTATTCAAGCATTGTATACCTGAGCACACCTTGTGTCCGGAAATAAAGACAAACTTTGTGATAAACCTTGCAACATTCAGAATAGCTTATTTATCACATTTAATGTTATTTAAAGTTATTTAATGATTTCATTAGTTAATTGATGTTGCTTTTATTGATTCATTAATTTTCACAACTAAGCACACTCAATATGACCACTTCGAGCATACGTGGAACACTTGGTAACCCAGTAATGACTAGCATTTGGTAATCCCAGTCGTGTTACACTGGTTCAGGATGTGTATAGAGAGTGGGAATGGATGCTAGTGTTAGGACTAGTTAAAACCTAGCTAATTAGTTAAATTAAATTAGTTACTTAATTATTTCATTTCTTCCTTTTAGCACTAGGACATAAACATAAAAAGCATAAAAATCATACACCTTAAGTTTACTTAACCATACAATCGTGCCATATCAGTAAGCTTGGGAAGACAACGATCACCTAACCCATCCTTGTTCTATGAAGGTGCATAAGCACTTAGTCCTTGGAGTTCAACCGGATTGCGCGTAACACTCGTATTCATATGGTTGAGCGTAGGGGTACCTCACTGCTCATCAATTAGCATTAAATAATTTTGAGGAAGGACCTTTAGACCCATCTACAAAAGAACAAAAATACCTTCTTGATTAAATTTTGAATTTGGGATCAGGAAATATTGGAGAAATAATTCAACCACCAATTAAGAATTTCTTGGATCTTAGAGAACTACCTAATACTCTAAAGTACATTTTCCTTGACCAATATAAAGCTTGAATAATAAATTTCCAAATTTCTAATGAGAAAGAATAAAAAATATTCAAAGTTTTACACAAAAGGCCTAAGGCATTTACATGGAATTATGAGGACCTCGATCAAGAAATATCACCCAACATATGTCAACCTCACATCTATTTAGAAGATAATGTGAAACCAATAAGAATTTCCCCTAGAAGAATTAATCTATCCTTAAAATAAATATTAAAGATCAAATTTCAAAGCTTTGGAAGGAAGAAATTATTTATCCAATAGCTAACAGTGAGTGGGTAAGCCCTATCACTGTAGTTCCTAAAATGGATGAAAAATGGTGAGTTTGTATGGGCTATAGGAAGCTTAATCAAAACATAAAGAAATATCATTTTCCCTTACCCTACATAGATCAAATTCTGGAGAAATTAGAAGTACATGAGTACCATTGCTTTTTTGGATGGATTTAGTAATTACAATCAAGTATCCATTGCACTTGAGGATCAACATAAAATCACTTTTACATGTCCATATTGAACTTTTGCTTACTATAGAATGTCTTTCAATCTTTGTAATGCACTTACTACCTTATAAAGGGCCATGATATCAATATTTGTTTATATGTTAGAGGACTATGTAAAAGTATTCATGAATAATTTTTCAGTTTATGGGGATACTTAAGAATAAACATGACAACATTTAGAGTGTGTTTTAGATATATTTATAGATAAAAGTTTACATTAAGTTTGGAAAAGAGTCACCTAATGGTTGATGAATCATCAGTCGACTACGTCAATGAGTTCAAGTTGACACAACCCTGTTTACACATCTTCGTTGATGCATACTCATTGATGGATGATTTGATGCATCAACACATATGCGCCAAAGGAGTATCTAGTCTTGCATATATAAATATATGCACCTACTACATTTAAGGAATTCATTAATTAGTAGCATAGTGGAGCTCTTGTAGTTTCTTCATTTGAGAGTTAGAATATTTTTTAAGTGCCTGTTGAAACACCACGAGATTTCGGGTCTCGACTACAAATTTGGCTATGTCAAACGATGGCAATTTGCCCAAATTTTTCTAAGTGTTGAGTGTAGTCAATTTTTAGATTTGCAAAATTTTTCTAAGTGTTAGAACGATGGCACTTTCTACAAATTTGTCTAAGTGTTGGGACCACACTCTCCACTATAGTAGAGCATAGTCAGCTTCAATGGCCAATTTTCTACAATTTTGGCTAAGTGTCAAAATGATGACACAAGTTACAAAAATATTTCAAAGTGTAACTACTACACTTGACACTATAGCTATTACGCTTAGCACTATAGCTACTACACTCTAGCACTATAGCTATTATGCTTAACATTGTAGCTACTACACTCTAGCACTGTAGCTGTTATGCTTGGCACTATAGCTATTATGCTCAACACTATAGCTACTATACTCTAGCATTGTAGCTATTACGCTCAACACTGTAGCTATTATGCTTAACACTATAGCTACTACGCTCAGCACTATAGTTGTTATGCTTGATACTATAGTTGCTACATTGTGGCACTATAGTTACTACACTCTGGCATTGTAGTTGTTACGCTTGACACTATAGCTACTACACTCAGCACTATAGCTACTATGCTCTAGCACTATAGCTACTACGCTTGGCACTGTAGCTATTACACTCGATACTATAGCTACTACACTCTACTATTCTCAAGAGTGTAACAAGCGTAACCAACATGCAAATGGCTAGTTTTGAAAAAATTTTCTAAGTGTTGTGCTATGCTCCCATTGCCCCTACTACACTTTAGAGCGTAGCCAGTGTAGCTAGCATGGAACACTAGTTTTGCAAAATGTTTTCTAACTACTAAGTTATGTGTCCCAGGCATAACATGGGGCAAGCGTAGCAAGCTATAGAAATTTTTCTAAGTGTTGTGCTATGCTTTCATTGCCTCTGCTACACTCTAGAGCATAGCTAGCACCTTAGTAGATAGTTTTGCCCAAGTGTCAAGCCAGAAGCTGTCAAGCTAGCTTAGCATAGAAGAGGCATTTGGAAGATTTTATAACTCCTGAGGCTAATCCTTCTGCTATGCTCTAGAGCATAGCTAATGTAGTCCCACATGGAACAAAGATTTTTACTAGATTCTTCTAACTGTCCAGGCTACACTCTATTCTCGAGTAGTGTCCCATGTTCCATGTGTAACATGGGATGAGCATAGTAGCCAGAGTTAAAAAAAATTTAAACTTTTTCTAGTCACCTTTGGACTTAGAGAATTTTCTGAATTTTTCTCATTGTCCCACCTACCTTACTACCATGTGGCACCTAATCTACATTTTGGACTAATCCTAACCCTATAAATACCATTGTTCCTCAATGTTTTAGGGGGGCTTTCATTTTTGTAGGTTGTTGGTAGTTGGTACTTTCATTTGGCATTTGGCATTTTGGCATCTTGGCACTTAGCTTTGTGGATGAACAAGACCTAGAGCATATCACACCAGCAAATAGAAATCCCTACACTACATGATATACTGCATCCCTATTGCAACCCTGCAAAACACTACACAGTACACCATAGTGGCCAGCCTGGGGTTCATCATGGCGAGAACCAGGCTTCATGGCCCAACACCACTGAGATGGTGACTATGCTCCCATTGCATCTTTTGTACACTTTGTATCTTCTGAGACCCTTTTGGAGTTAACTACACTCCCATTTCGAGTAGTGTTCCATTTCTTTCTCTCATTTCTAGCATTTCCTTGCATTTTTCTTGTGTCTTTTTGCACTTTTTCACACGTTGTCATGCCATACTACGCTTAGGCGGTAGTCTCCATGGGTTAACACCCTTGTTTTGGTTGAAACCCTTGGCCATGCTTACCTCCATTCTGTAGCTATGCTCTACACTTAGCACCATGAAGCATCTCTTTAATACTTAGTATCATTTCACATCACTTACATTTGCATTTTGACTAACCACACCATCCCTCGATTGCACCCACCACCCTGGTTGTAACCAGCAAAGTCCCTATTAAATCAACAAGACCATTTAGGATGCTCCACATCCATTTCCAGCAAGACCCTTGCATGGAGGTGGGGTTTAGGCTATGTGTCTATTGATCCCTCAATGATTCCAACCACTAATATTTTCGATCACTACACCTATAGTAGGAGTTAAGAAGTGTACAAATCTTTATTTAAGCACTGATGCACCTAGACACTTCAGTGTGAATGACAATAAAGATGAGCTTTCTTAATAAACCTTGAAGCACTTGGACTTAGCATAATATTTACCTTAATGCATTTTTTGTTCATGCAATTTACTTTCATGCATTTAATTAATTAGTTAACTATAAATAATTAATACACATGAGTATGACCATCTTTAGCAAACGTTAATGCTTGGGAATCCTAGTAGTGCTTACGGTTGGTAATCTAGTAGTGTTGCAACATGTTTAGGATGTGTATGATGGATGGGAATGGATACTTATGTTTGGATTATTCTAAGTCATTAATTAGTTACTAGATTAATTGGCAATTTAATTACTTTATTATCAAACTTAGGAGAAATCGATAAAAATATAAAATTTATACAAATCATGTGCCTTAGTTAGACTTAACCATACCATTGAACCTCACAATTAGAATAAGGAAGACAAAGATCATGTCCTTGAGATTACTACCTGGATAATGTGTACTTAGAGAACTAAAGTCTACAGAATTGCACCAGATCACTTAGTGAATGTTGGTGATTTGTATGGTTGGGCATAGGGATTGCTCGCTAGTCATCATTGGCATCATTGCTAGGGACTTTAGTTAGCTACATGGGCTACCTAGCAAGTTAGTGAAATTATTCAACAATTTTGTAACAAACCTTAAAGTTAAAATCATTAAGAAAAATAATAATTTGACAAGCACACTATTTTCTTCAAGAACTAACATGGATTCTTCTCACAGTGAAGATTCTCCACCATTGTTCAAGCAAAATTCCAATCAACAAAGGCAAGAAGGCCTGATACCACTCATGCCCCAACAATGCAAAGTGGCCTATATGCACTTGGATGAGTATATTCCAAATTCCACCTTCATCCTACACTAGGATGAATAAATACAGTGGAGGAACATGGAGGACAACATCATGTTGCCTCCCGATTGATCAGTTCCTATGATGCTACTCCACACTCTCATGAGATTGGGCATCATAGGGCTTATTGATGACTAACTCATGCAAGATCATGACTACTAGGATTATCATCCCACAAAGGCATAAGAAAATAAAGATCAGCATATGGAAGCCTAGTATGAGGAATCAAAATGCAAGTGTTTTATAAACCTTTTGTTCCTGTTAGGCCAAAAGGAAGGAGAGGATCCCTACTCAAGGGGTTCTTAACACACTAACTCTCCTCCTCTTCCCTTTGACAAAGGGACCATTAACCAGCATTTACAGTTAACTGTAAATAGTCCTAATTCTAGGAAGAATAGTTCCCATGACCATGGGGCCTTAAAGGGAAGGATTCAAGGTACGAGCAATGATAAGCACCATGATAATGATAAACATGATGATCATGGCAAGAACCAAAGAAGAGGAAGTAGTAGGCACCATGATGGTGTTGGCTCTTCTTCCCTTCACCTTCATCATCCTCATCATATTCCTCCTCCAACTTTGATTGAAGTTGCAAAGGAAGAGACAATGATGAAGGTGACAAATGGGACAAAGATGACTACAAACCCTACTAGAATAGTATAAACTAGAGGCATGGGCAATTAAGGGAGGCCCACCATAGAGAAAGAAGGTATATTAAAGGGCATCACAAACATCATGGCCATCATAGGGGCCATGACTATAATGAGCCTTTTCTTGCTATTAGAAACATGCTCGACATTGTGAAGGTTATCAAGATTCCAACAAGGCACATGAAAGATATCTAGATCAAATAATCATACATGAACAATATTCCTAAGATCGAAGGAGGATACAATTATGATTCATGGAATCATCTCTAAGCCTTTCAAGATGCATGCATCTTATAGAACATTGAGAATGAATGGTAGAAATTAAAGCTATTTTCTAGGATACTCATCAAGGAGGCTAAAAGCTGGTATTGATCCTTAGAATTGGAATTAATTTAATGATAGAGTACAATGCTTAAATTTCTCAATGACAAGTACCAAATGTACTCCTAAGTGCCTAACTTGAGACATCAAATCCAAGGTTGGAAGTAAGGCATACATGAGTCCTTAGATGTGGTCATGAGTAGGTATTACTCTTTTCTACACTGATGCCTAGGCCATGGCTATTCTCAAAGGGAGCAGTTGCATCATATCATAGATGGGCTTCAAATAGAAATAAGAAGAACTCTTAGGATCTATGACCAAGGGATACTTTCAAAGCTAAGGGTCCATTAGGTCCAAAAGCTAATCAAGCAAGTGGCCAAAGAAGAAGGTGAGCTAAGAAAAAGGGAAAGTGTAGAGGAGTATAATTGAGACCTTCCATTCACAAAAGGAAGGTCTAGTTTTCTAACAATGAGAAGGAGGCACCACTTGATGAAGTAATCCAATAAAATCCTTGTTGATTCAAAAATCTATTTCTAAAATATTGATCAAGGTTGAGAAAATGTGGGACTCATTGGATGTAAAGTTTCAAAATGCTCTCAAATTTGCTAAGACCAAAGAGCAAGGTAGTCGTCATGACAGAAGGAGAAAGAAGGAAGTTGAATATTCCCATCACAAGGGTAAGGGAAAAGTTGTTCTAGTGGACAAGGTTGTGGATTCTGAAATAGATGATGAATGGTATGACATATGCCAATATGAACATCCTAAGGGATGTTTCCTAGTTGTGTCACACTTGCAAGAATCTAGGATGTATGCATTGAATCCTTGTTTGGCAAAATAGCAAATACCCAAGAGGTTGCCTTATCCTCAAGGAAACTATAGGTAGTTTCACCAACAAGCATACTATCCAAGTAAAATGCCACCTCAACCTCACAAGCAGTTCTAGTAGTGGTAACACCCACAGTCATGGGGGATGCCACCGCCAAGGCAACAATACCCTTATCATCAGCTAGATCTATATGGGTATTGTGTTTAGCAACCCATTTCTCCACATGACTCTTCTAGTCATGCTTCTTTCTAGCACCACTACTATCCTCCTAAATATAATAGAGCATAATCTCTAAGAGGGGCATCCCCATTTCCCTATTATCCTCATCCTTCTAAATCTGTACCTCCACCCTCAACTCAATTACCACCTATCCCATTCATGCAATGCAAAATTCCAACCCAACTAGAGTAGAGAAACATCACAAGGGTTGTTAACTTACAGCTAGCTCCTTAGCCAAGTGGTTTGAATACTAAGCCTCAAAAATGATCCTTTTTCTATACCAACAATCTTATTAAGTCCTCACAAATACCTATGACTATGAATCCTACTTCTTTTCTCTTCTCTACAACATCCTTCAAAATCCCTTCAAATCAAACACCTCCCAAAGTGTGCATAGTAATGTTGATCCATGCAATCACTGATTAAATAAATGTTAGCCACATTCACAAGAAGAGATCTAATCTTAGGATTCCCTTGATTTATTTATAAATCATTGGGACTAAACCTTGCAAGGCTTCTCTGGACTTAGAATCTGGTGTCAATTTGATCTTGCATGAAATTTAAAAAGTCTAGAACCTACCTCCTCTCAAGAAAGAAAAAATTCATCTTAAGTTAGTAGATTAGTCCATCACTATCCACTTGGAATTGGTGGAGAATACTGTACTAACCTAAATCATCTATGTAAGGCTGGAAGAAAAATAAACACCAAAAGATCATCGAGTAGACACATATGACCCTGCCTTGGCCTTGAGGGCAAGCTGGAAAAGTAAACGAAGGCAAAGTGCCTTGGATGTTCTACACACAAATCAACCAAGGACTTCCCTAAGTGTAAACTATGACTTGCACTGGGGTTATCGTTATTGATGTTTTAAAATGTAAATAGTGTGTATAAAATGTAAAGAGAAACGCATGCAAAACTGGTATTATAAACAGAATTTAAACTGAATGTAAAACAGAGTAAACAGAAAATAATGGCTAGCAAAATAAGCTGTATTGTATTGCATAGAAAATATGTGCACTGGTCAAAGCATAGCTGTAGATGGCAAGTCAAGCGCCAAGCCCAAGGGCGATGTGATGTGATCTATTTTGGAAGTGCTTGGATGCTAAGAGTCAAGTGTGCCGAGCACCCAAGGATTGTTGGTCTAAGTTTCCTAAGCCATTTAACTCAAAAATTTCCAACCCTATTTATGTGAATTGACAGGGTATTTATAGGGTTGGTTCATGCTCAGGTGTGGAATTCAAGAATGGAATCAACAGCTGGGAGATGAGAGGAAAGCGGATCAAGTGAAAAGTGTCCAATGGAAAACTGTGCATGAGTTGGACATGTGTTGGCAAGCTACGTTCTTGACTAGGTTCACTGTATCTTACAATGCGAGGGTCACTCAAGCCCATGGAACTACATACAATTTAGACTGTGAAGGCCTAACAAGCCCACAAATGAAGATTTACAACGAAGTGATTAATTTACAACAAAAGAAATTGGTTCTAACTTGCTTGAGACTTCTAGATCTTTGATTTGACCACTTTGACCACTACAAGATACTGATTCAGGTGTTTCCATGGCTTTTGAGGTGTGTCTACTTGCACTCACACTGGGCATTCAGTAGACACTCATGCTGGGCAGTCACGCTAGGCATGTTCCTAGCGTGACCTCAACCTGAGTGAAATAAAATGAAACATTTGACATCATATTTTGAATTCTAAAGCCTGTTCCTTGAATGCAACTATTGCCTTGAACATGCCTAACCTTGAGAATGATCTGAAATCTGAATTTGAATTTGAATGTGTCTGATTTTGAGCTATTTTGGATAGGTCACGTTGAACTCATGCTGCAGCATGACCTTCAGTGTGACCTAAGGTGAATGACACATTTCATGCTAATTTTTGAATTTTTAAAGCCTGTTTCTTAGATGTAATAGATGTCTACCTGTGTTTGACCCTACAAGTTGAAATTTGAGCCTGAATGTGCCCTATTCAGAGCCACTTTTTGGTAGGTCATGCTGGACTCACACTACAGTGTGACCTGCAACGTGACCTGCAGCATGACCTCAAAAACTTATAATTTTGAGCTAAAATCTAGAATTTCTAAAGGCTGGGATCCATATTTATCAATAGTGGACCCTGAGAATGACTTGCACCCTTGAAATAAAGTCATTTTTACTCAATTTTGAGGCTCCAAAAGTTGGTCACGCTGGAGTTACATGGAAGTGTGACCTGCAGCGTGACTCCCAAAAACCACTTAGAAATGATCATTTTTAATTCGTTTTTGACGTTGTGTGAAGTTTCTCATGCTGAGGGTGGGCAAGTTTCCTTGGGCAAGCTGGGTGTGAGCTCCATGCCTTAGCCAAATTTTACCTCCTAAAACTTCAAAAGGGCTTAAGTCGTTCTCATTTTAAAGTGCTAGGCCGAAATTAGTGGTGTTTCATTGGCCCCTCTTTGTTGACGTTTGGAGGAATCCACCCAAGAGGCATCGACAAAGAAGTGCAAAACACCATGAACAACCAAGTACCAAGCATTAACCATCGGCCCTTGGCTGAATGTCATCGCACCGTTTTCAAAAGTACATGGAATTGAGGG